>DWJZ01007425.1:0-12128 GCA_018249125.1 Asbolis capucinus
GGTTGGTCTAAGTGAACCTGACTGCTACACTGAAGGTCGTGTTCTGTGTGTAAAAATATCTATATATTTATTGAAATATATATATATAAGTATATATGTTTATCAGTTATCTGATCACCATAGTACAAGCTAATGCTTAGTTTGGGTTCATTGTCCGTGCGTGTGTTTTCCAGAGATATTCATTTATTAGCGCTTCAATTATTTGAACTCACCCATGATAAAGAAGAAGAGAAGAGAGAAAGAAAACACACGCCAGCACATCAGCACGCCCCACCACGCCCGCTACCTGGAACAATGTAAAACAAGTATTAACGGTGGATTTCATTCAGGTGGTACAGTAACAATAATTCCTTGCGAACTCCCACAACTCTGATTCCCATCACCGAAAATTAAAATCTCTTAACATTTATATAAAATTGCACATAATTATTACACTTGATTCAATTACCATATGTACTACATCGTGGTAAATTGCCTGCATGCTTTGTGATCGAATAGACAAGTAAGTAAACCCGTGATGACGTGTAGGTATGACTATATAAATAAATATCTCAAGACAACTCACACGGCCATCTAATTCCAAACTAAGTATTAGCTTGTACTGTGGTGATCAGGCAACTGATTTAATACACACATATATATATATATATGTATATATATATATATATATGTGTGTATTAAATAAATAAAAGTAGATATTTTTATTACATCCAGACAGAACAAATACGACGAACCCACGACCTCCGGCCTAGCAGTCAGGTTCACTAACCACTAAACCACCAAGCCATATGACTGAATACTTGACGGACTATTAGGGTAGAAATATAAACTAAGATTTCAGTAATTTTCCTCTCTACAAAATGAATAAACAGTACCTAACAATGCACAGAATGAGTACGATCAATTTTTGTAATGACCAGACAGAGAATTGTAAAGCTTTGTGGCTTTCATGACATTTAGCGGTCTATTCAGAACTTTTTCCCCGAGCTTACACTGTGCTGGCTTGGCCCACGACTGAGCAAGGTTATCCGTAAATAATAAAGAGACCCATGTAGGGTTGCCAACTTATTTTTTTTAATATAGTTTTTTTTATAAAAAGACCATAAAAAGTATGGTACACTTCAAATAATATAGTACGTTATCGAGAATAAAATTTGTTACACATGTAACTCATTTGTTTTTTAACCAATTTTTTTTGTTTCCCGCCTACGCACATTATGGCAATCAAACGAAAGGCGCGTTTAAAAAATGTGGAATATTTCTTTGCGAACAAAATAAAATTTTAGTGTTGCAAAATATAAACATTAATATGTTGTACTGAAATATAGTATTCGCGTAATATTTATTTCTTGAACAGTGTATATGTATGGAGTTCCGTAATACAGTACAATACTGAAAATACAGCCCATGTGGTGAAGCACTTTGCTACAATGAAAATATAAAGAACTAGTAATAAATATCTTTGGACAACTCACACATGGCCATCTGACCCCAAACTAAGCCTGAGCTTGTATTATGGTGATCAGACAACTGATAAGCACACACACACACATATATATGTATATATATACATATATAAATATAAATATAAATATATATATATATATTGAATATATACTTATATACATATTTACAACCAGACACAGAACAAACATTCCTGTTCATCACAAAAAAGTTTGGCCTGGGTGGGATTCGAACCTACGACCTTCGGTGTAGCAGTCAGGTTCACTACGCACTAGACCAACCAGCCTGTCAACTAATCACTAAAAAATGGGACAAACTTTACTACAGAGCTGGTAGGACTGTAGTGTCAAATTAAAACAAACTTCACTTTGAAGTCAGGTGACCTTTCATACTCGAGGAGTCTTCTAATGCAGTTAAAGCGCCTTAATTGCTTCATATAGGCCTAATGCGGGTGTGAATTATACGCGGAGGAAGGTCGGCAAACCACTGTGAGTTATAGTCGGTAATATGAATAGATGAAACGACAAAATGTGCACAGTCTTTACATTATAGTGCTCTGCTAAATCTCTTTACTAGATTAGGTGACTTAAGATTGCAATAATGTAGTAGTTTGTTGAATGCCTTAGAATAATTTCAGCATCAAAAATGTAGGAATTAAGCCGCAAAGTTAAATGTTATGGATGGCTCTAAAATATTTTGAAAATAACTGTTTACCGCCCGCACATTTGCTTATGTTGACACAAAACTTGTCTCGGTGCAGACTAATAAGTTTATCTATATGTCAAATCTCAATCAGATTTGTTCAGAAGTTAATTGTAATTTCTACAAAGTTTAGTTGGTATCGTGTTGGTAATCAATATGGATGTTACTAATCTCAAATAAAATAATATATTATTATCAATCTTGCAACTAACGGTCACCCCTTCTCCTACCGCCCGCGTTCGCGTAACTTCGGTGATCACTGGTGATCGATGATAATTATAAACGTTTCATTCGTTATCGTATACTTTTTGTTGAAGTGAAGTGTCTATTCATTGGATTTTTAAAGGACTGCCTTCATTTTAAATACTGATCTATTTCCCATCCCTGGAGTGTCGTGGTTTGTTCCATAATAAACAAGAGGCATATTGCCCTTTTAATCGCTTACGGGATTAATTCCCTTGGACGAGTACTTAACGTTATTTATCGGCAATTTAGTTAGTCCCTGAAATCTTAGGAGACTATCGGCGCGCCTAGGAAGAACCTAAGTGCTTTGTATTTTAATTTATTTTAATTATATGAAGGTCTCTTACTCGGTTAATAGATTTTATCCAATTAAGTTTTATTGTATTCGGATTATAGATGAAAGTTGTGCTAAGCTGGTAAAGTATGTAACATAATCTATCAACTTTTAAGACTTTGTATTTTAAAAGTATTTTTTGAATGGTCCCAAAACTGTAGTATCTAAAAAGTTTTATGGTTCAAGCATGGTTCTGAGCATTTTATACCCGTCAGTCATCACAATATTTAGTTTTATTTTAGTGTGTTACAATTGTATGTGTAGAAACAGTCTTTTCTTCAGCTAGTATTTTATTGCTTCCATAAATTCATATTCCATGTGAACGTTATATATATATATATACATATACAAGTTCTGACTAACAACTGTCGGAGCTCGGCCGCTCCCCAGTCATAACACCTCGCCTGGCGGGAGATCTCCCCTTTGCTAAACTGGTGATCCCGACGTGATTTTAGCAAAGGGGAGCTCGGCCGCTCCCCAGGCATTACACCTCGCCTGGCGGGAGATCTCCCCTTTGCTAAATTGTAATTATCACCAATGTTCCTAAATTGACACTAGCTTCGGTGGAAAACATTGTGAAATCTGTTAACTTGAGAATTAACAGTTCTCTAAGAAATTTGAAGTCTACGAGTACACGTATTCATCGCAGTAGACTGCGGAAAGTATCTTCTCGCTGTGAGAAAAGACCGGAGTCATGCGGCATATCATCATCATGCACATGCATCATCTTTGACGATGTTTTCCTTCACCGTAGAAAATTAGGGGTGCGCAAGATTGAACCCAGGATGTCCGCACGAGACACCAATGTTCACTACGCTATCACTATTCCAAACAGATTAGAAACTAATCCAAGTAACTGAAAGTTTAAGCGGTTTTCAAAGCCCCATGGCATAAATTAGCTTTACCATTAGTCCATAACTTGAGTCTTTTCTGGTGTAGAGCATATTCCACGCTGCTCTGTTGTAGTTACAATATAATCTAACGAACAATTAAGATCAACGTCGTGATGTAGAATCAGATTTTTTTATCAATAACGGTCAACCTACTGATTGTGCCTAGTCGTTGACCTAATTAGCAGCATTTGATGGAAATTGGTACAGAGATGGACGTAAGACAAATAAACTTTATAAAAGAACAATGAACTCTTGATAAAATTAACTTATAACTTTCGCATTAATTAATCTTGACTAATAAATCAAGACTAATCTTGATTAATTCTTCTAGGTTAATGCGTTTTATCATCTAGAACTAAATCGCCACTTACCATCAGGTGGAATTAGAGTCAAGCATCAACTTATAATATGTAAAAAAAATGGTTTATGATGAAACAGAAGATACAAAGTACAGTGTATCAATCTCACATGGATGAAATCGCAGTGAAAACTAGTTCGTAATAAAATGAGTTACGAGTGATGCTATTCCCTTTACGTATATTAATAAAAATCGTACAAAGTCGAGCGTACCTAATGATTCTTCAATTTCCCATTGAACCTGAAGCTATTCAGGAAGCAAGAGAATTTCGTTTCGCCCCTTCCAATTGGAGGCCTCAAAATAAAATATAATATTTCGAGTAGGTACATTTAATCGCAGACGATGTGAATATTAAAATTGAGTTTTCATTGTCGACAGAAAATGAGAGCCCTCTGATTTTTTGCGTGAATCTTTGTTGCGTGGCAAATTGTGAATCGACTTTACGAATATTTAGGGTAATTCATGATTTTATTGTAATGCTAGCCTACTACTGAGTGGGGCCTTTTCTCAGGACTGAGGAGGATTATGATATACTCTGCAAAATTATTTAACATTCCTGTTTTAAGATACCTGATTGAACTGGTTACAAAATGTCGGATGTTTTTACGCCGCTCGAAGGCCTTCGACATGGCTTATCGATGGTTCTATATGCATTCTGGAGCAAGAAAGCGCTCATGAAATTTTCTCTTCTAACTGTCACTAATCGACTTTCGAACCGTTCTGTTGCCAAAAATTCACCAATCACTTATGACTTATTAGCTTTTTCCCTGGAGTTCGTCCGCGTAGTACACCAACTGCCTCCAACTTCCAACTCTTTACTTTTTACATTTTAAAAGTTGCTTGACTTGCTTGCATGACTACAACCCCACCTGATAGCAAGTATGTAGTAGTTTCCTTCTCCCACTTTTCAGCTCTTCAGCTCCCTCCACAGTTAACACCACATCTTCTAACTCTGTACGAAGTTGCATCAAAATCGTTTTAGTAGTTTAGGCGTATTTTCACGTCGACAGATTTACTTTCCCATTTACAACATTAGGAAAAATATGCGAATACTTACAAATCAGAATTCCATTGTAATGACGAGTTTTTTTGCAAGATAATTATTGTAGTAATTTAGTTGTTATAATGCCATTACAAATTTTAATTATATTAATATTAAGACTTGCGACGTGAAGTGACCTTAATTGCTTTTAGGTTTATATCGTCTCGAGAGGTCATGCAATCAGCGTGTATAATTAAGGTGACCCGTTAATTCGTTAAAGTCGTTAATTGGTACTTAAATTGTTCCTGAGTTCAACATCTCTAAACAAATGTTTATGTACTTGAAATTGGCCTCGCTTCCCTTCGGAAAAACCAGATCACAGCAAAAAGTTGTTGTGACATAACTGTTACAAATTTAGCTGGCTTATTTGTAGATGTTGTTGTCCTCTATAAAACTAGTACATTACTCTATTGTCAATGGTTTTGGCACTGAACGAGATATAACATTTTTGAAGATGCGGATAAGCAAAATATGATACAACTCTTTTTTCGAATTCGATCGATGGATACAGTTCAGAAAAAAACTATGCACATTGTTTAGGTCCACAATTACCGTTATAATTTATACACAATTAATATTTCCCTTCATTTTTTCTTATACGGAATATTACTTCCGTCCTGGTAGGCAACACGTTAGTAACACCCCTGTCTGGTATTAATAATGTCCATAACCGGTGATCACGAGATGAGCCGTCTGCTTGTTTGTCTGCTAATCACATAAAAAGGACAACATAAAAGTAATCTAAAACCTGCACTGCTGTCTGTACCTTAAATCTAAATGTATTTGTCCAAGTTTGTTAAACCGGCGTGGATAATTTAACTGCTCTTTACGGAAAACACCGGTCGTAACGAGTCGCTTTGTTACGAGCGTTCTACAGCTTCAGTGGAATTGTACGAGTGCTCCAACTCGCCTTCACATTCGTTTGTTACATTATGTTTCCCTAATTTATAGCGGAGTGCCAAAATGTAATTATGTGTAAAATTATAATTTAACGTTGAGGCTGTTTTAAGATTTATATTGTGGACGCTGGCGACTTATAACTCAAGTTCTACTGAAATTCATTTCAGTACAATTTGATTTATACTTTGCACTTTTAAGATTATTTGATATCGTATTTATGCGTATACCTGTATATGTTTATCAACGCATTGGGTTGATGAGTAGCCATAATAAGAGTTGTGGAACGGCGTTCTGCTTCGGCGTTCCCTCAAAGCTGTGATACGGGGTCCTTCAAGAAGCGGATCCATCACTTCTTTCTTGGCCGGCAACGCATTGGCGATGCTCCTGGTGTTGCTAATGTCCATGGACGGCGGTGACAATTACCATCAGGTGATCCGTCTGCCCGTTTGTCTGCTTTAGGTATAAATATATATATATATATATTTAGGCTGCGTTCACTTCTTATCATAGCCCTCAGATCGCTTTGAGGGAACACGGAAGATTTTCTAAATGATAAAGTTTAAAAATAACACACGTAGTACGATGTTAAAATCACATTTTATTATTGCCACCCATAATTCTTCCACTACTGAGCTCGGATCTCTACTCATAATGTACGGGGTACATAGTCTACCATACTGATCCAGTGTAGATTTTTGGACTTCATGAACCTTTGATAACTTTATGGAGGAGTGCAGGTTTCTTTACCATAGCCAGTGAAAAATCAAATTCTGAAAGGTAGATGGTACGCGCTGCAGTATTATCCAAAACCAGGCTATGACTCCTGTTGAGTAAAATCACACTACATATTAAATACCAAGTTGAAAGTGAATTTTGTCTCAGAGCACTATTGCTTGCCTGGAGCTATACGTCTTAATAAATACACTGCGACACTGCATTCCCCTATCTCCCCGACATCAAATAAGAAATTGTTTACTACATGAATATTTCACACATTTATAACACTGTTTACTTAGTTTCTTGTGTTTATGTTTTAGTTATTAATAAAACCTTTTCACACTTTCCATGTCTCTTCTACTATGTTACTCCAATGGGGACCAATTTAAATTATCATAAATTTCCGCATATCCCAATTTTGTTTAGGATAGGAGAGATATTCTGCTTCCATTCTTTCTATGACGAATAAATTCGGAAACTCTGTTCTCTTTTCTGTCATGTTTCACACAATCCATCCATTTTTCTATGACAATTTCTCCTTCGTCCAACCACATTCATATTGAAGTGTAATCATGTTTATCATCATCTCAACCCATCATGGCCCACTATTGAGCATGGGTCTCTTCTCTGAATGAATAGGTTAAGGTCATATTCCACCACGCTGGCCAAGTGCGGATTGGCAGACTTCACACACCTTTGAATTTTGCAAATTCCCCGGCATGATCCTTGCGTGTTTTCCTTCACCGTTATAGCGAGTGACATTTAAATGCTTAAAACCACATAACTCCGGAAAATCAGAAGTGCGCGCCCTGGGATTCGAAGTCTGACCTCCCGAATAGGAGACCGAATTCTTAACCACTAGGCTATCACCGCTTCGTAATCATGTTAATGTTACTATCATTTATTATTTAAAAAGTTTGATCAATATACTAGAAAATTTTATTATACTTAAAAATCATATTAATAACACAATTCTTTACTAGTATACCAACAAGCCGCCATATTGTTCTATTTACTTTCAACGCTTAAATGCAGTTTATTCCTCCAATATAGTATTCGGTGCAGTAAAGTGGGCACGGATCTTAACCTTCACCTGGAGAATGTTCTCCGGGAGGTGAACGTCTTCATTAATGCACAGCGCTGGCGACCTAAACAACTTTAAGGAACCACCTTCACTGCGCCCACCCCACGTTAGAGAGATGGCTTGTGTTTGAAGGAACAGATGAAAAGATCGAGTATTTTACGATACTGAGTAATACCTGTTCCAATTGGTTTTGAATCCAACTATTATTTACTGAATTTAAACTCAGTACTACTCGATCAATTCTTTTTTTATTAGTCAACAATGCTTTAAGAGTTCCATAAATGTAAATATCTGTCTTTAAATAGTAATGACTGAAATTTAATATTGTTTTGAGGTCATTTTGATGCCTGTTCTTTGTATAAATGCTGCAGTTTGTACAAATACTATGTGATACAATTTGGAACAGGTATTTTGTTCAAGTATTTATACTAGGAACCGGTATAGCTAGTACCAAATTCATGCAGTGTGAACACCCTTGTCTACAACACCCCGCTTTAAACAAGTACTGTTTATTGCTAGACGGAAATTTTCTCTGCATTTCCTTTTTCACTAACTAGACTGTTTTCAACTACTTAGGCGCGATACACACTGCACAAAGCTTGTCCGGGAATATTGCAGCGTGGGGTTTGTTTCAACAAAAACAATTTTCCACACAGAACTACTCCGTCTTTCCAGTTGTGATGAGGTTCTGTTGCAGTAGTTAATTAATTTAACTCAATCTTCTCAGACGACACATAATAGAGGGAATGTTTCAGCTTATTTATGTACCAGCAGCCTTAGTAATTATTTAGTAAAATCTTTTTTTGTTTTTTATGCAATTTGTTTTTATATAAACGCTATTTGGAATTATTGATAATTTGACGATCATATATACAAAATGAAATAAAAATCATTCTTTTCTCCAGGTACGTGCAAAGAATATGTAAATTTGTTGTTGTGGAATTCTTGATTTCTGAAAGAGTATCAGTAACCAGTAATTTGGGGTATCAGCAAAAGTACCCATATTAATCAAACCATCATGATACCTCAGTGGTCTTCCAGCAGCCTAGAAAACCTGACACCACTTTATCATTGTTAATAAGTACAGAAAAAAGATTAGAAAATAAAACACGTGTATCAATTCTCGAATCTCAATTCGAATTCTTTATTTTTCTTGTTCAGTTTACATTTCCAACAATCATTCTGATCTTTCCTTCAACATTTTAAAGAAGTAGAAAGAGTGACTATGATAGAAAGAACAATCAACCAGAGAATCAGTTCAAAGTAGAGAAGTACCAGTTGTCTATAGTACACCCCATAAGTTAGGGATCCCTGGGTTGGGATGCCCAACATTTATGTTCAAATTCAGTACAGCTATGTCCCGAACCGGTCCCTACCGGACTTAGCGTATTGTTTGTTCCTATGACACATGTAATCCACAATAACGCTTCCCATTTCCATATAATATTACTAAAACCATTTTCGTTGGCAGTAAACATAAATCATCTTTATTAACTAATTTAATACTACATTGTAGTTTCTTAATAGCAAAACCTGGGAATAATTGAATTACATTATTTTGTAAGGTCTTATTTAACATGTCATATAATATATTTGAGGACGCCAGGCTCATCATCTCAACCCACCACGGCTCACTATTGAGCACGGGTCTCTTCTCTGAATGAGGAAGTTAAGGCCATAGTCCACCACGCTGGCCAAGTGCGGACTGGCAGACTTCACACACCTTTGAGTTTTGCAAACTCCCCGGCATGCAGGTTTTCTTACAATGTTTTCCTTCACTGTTATAGCGACATGACATTTAAATGCTTAAAACCACATAACTCCGAAAAGTCAGAAGTGCGCGCCCTGGGATGCGAACCCCGACCCCCCGAGTTGGAGGACAAATTCTTAAGCACTAGGCTATCACCGCCAGGATCATAATATTTTACAAGTATTATTCATCACAGTATCGGAACGAAATCGGGTGTGAATACCGAAACGAGTTTTCATGGTTTTCAGACTCAAAAAGTAATAACTACCGAAACAAACAAAATCTGGAATTAAAAAAAAAAACAAATGCAATCACAATTTTTTGAATTAACTTAACTATCTACTAAACTATGCATTCAAAATCTTGTATGCTAAAATATATACAAATTAATAACACCCTGTTGTTCCGTGCAATGTAGCAAAAAAAGTTTTACAACACGATAGATATTCTTTATAAAAAATACTAAGAACTAATCAAATACCAAATTACTTTAACATGGCTAATTCAGAGACAATTTCTAAGCTTGCAAAACAAATCAGATCCATTGAGGGTATTTACGAAACTTTCCGTGATCGTAAAGCCACAACCGACTAACAGTGGCACGTGCTTATTACATTTTCTAATATTTCAATTTAACCATTAAATATTATACCTTTACGTATTCTATAAATCGTGGTAATGATACCACCATTTATATACTTTCTAAAATGTTCGTTTTTCGCGTTTTTTATTTATTTATTACTTTTACTGAAGAATCCATTGGTAGTCAAGGCCAATGACCTTAAATAATAAAAGTAGGTGACGACTTTTCACTTATTTTTCTTTCTTGTTAATTTTAACAACAATTACGTTTAGAAACTATCATTGAAAAGCCGGTTTAGACCAATGTGTATCACCGTGAACTTTACAATGAACTCAACATCCATCTCTTGTTTTGACGGTATTTAACAGTGGCACTAGTTGTCAAAAGTAGTAAGGTATGCTCACCTAATAGAAATAATTGATAATATATTTTTGTGGTGAATTCAACTGGTATTGAACGAGGCCGCTCTCGGTCAGTACGCCGCAAACTGGTTTCATTATCAAAAGTCAATAACTTTTCGATGCATTGCAAGTCATGGCCAAGAATACGAGACCATGGTCTGTGCTAACAAAACAAACACTCGCATTGTTTGTATTCAGATTGTGAACATAATAAATTATATAACAGACAAAGGGTGTGATAGCCTAGGTTTGAGCGTGTGTCTCTTGAACGTGATGTCCTCGGTTCAAATCCCAGGGCACGACTTTAATTTCATGTACTACTTTTTAATTGTTACTTTCTTCGATTAAAAATGTCATGAGGAAACCTGCAGTTCTGACAGTTCTTCATAAAATTGGTGTGCGGTGTCTACCTATCCGCACTTGGTCTTCGTGGTGGACTGTTTCCTTGACCACTCACATTGTAACAGGAGACCCGAGCCCAACTGTGGGACAGCTGGGTTGCAATTATAAAAAAAAAACATAACACACTGATTGATATAATATAAAATACGCATTTTAATGACCTTGTTTCGTTACCTTAATGCCGCTTCCATATCTACCGTACGCAGAGTCATTAACGTTTACTTAAAACGTTGCTTTAAATTTGTCTAATATCCCTATCTTAACTAAGAAGTGATTTAAATATCTATTAACGACTCTGATCGCAGCGAGTAGGTAGTCAATGGTCAGCTCAAGGTCAACCCACGTGTTAGAAGTTGTTAAGTCACCTGAAGGCGTCTTACGCCAGTTGGCAATATCATTCGATGGCTTTTCGTGCTTATCGAGGCATGGAAGTTCTCATGTAATTTATAGTAGTTCCATCATCACTAATTAACGGCGATTACTGTTGTTTAACTTCGTATATCGTTCACAATCGAGGCAAGCGAGCCACAAGCTCTGTGGTGTAACTCTTATTGAAATAAAAAGGAAAGTTTTGATTGTTGCTAGTATAGATCATTGGTTCTCAACCAGTAAGGTGTACACCGTACACCTCCCAGTACACCTCCCGTGTTATGTTAATACTAAAATAGGACCCGCGAGAACTTAGAAAATACTTCGAAAAGGCCGCGGAAGGACTTCGAAGGGCCGCGAAACTTCCGCGAAATGTCTTTGAAAACACCGCGAAAAGACATCGAAAAGACCGCGAAAAACATGAAAGATCATGATATCGACTGATAGTAAGAAATAATAATACGTGTAGCTTTGGGCAAAAATATCACCACAAGAATGCAATCGCTTATACAAAACATCCAAACTAAAAATCTCAGTTATGGTAACCGAATTGCTACTAAAAATATTTTTAACCGTTCTTTCAAAACTATTTTATGATGCAATAGCTTTTGCCCGCGACTTCGCTCGCGTTAAGAAGTATTATATAAACTTTCATCCCTTATTGTATGCCCTTAGGGGTGGAATTTATCAAAATCCATTATTAGGGGATGCCTACGTCATAGCTATATGCACGCAAAGTCTCAGCCCGATCGGTTTAAAATTGACAAAGATTCATTCAAACTTTCATCCCCTATTTTATTCCCTTGGGGATAGAATTTATCAAAATCATTAGGGGATGCTTACGTCATAACATCTACCTGCATGCCAAATTTCAGCCCGATCCCTC
>DWJZ01007426.1:0-12127 GCA_018249125.1 Asbolis capucinus
GTTTTGGAAACTCTCCGGCATGCAGGTTTCTTCACGACGTTTTCCTTCATCGTTATACCGGGTGACAATTAAATACTTAAAACGCACATAACTCCGAAAACTCAGAATTGCGCGCCCTGGGATTCGAATCCGGACGTCCGAGTAGGAGGCCGAATTCTTAACCAGTAGGCTATCACAGCTTCTTTATTGGCCAAACGATTGCTATTTGACAACAACCAACGGCAGCGACGGTTATACGTGGCCTCCGATACACGGAAGTGCTCAAGATATATTTGCCACTAGCGGTCGCATGGATACTATTTTAAAAGGCAGACACCATTTTTGTGCGCCGTGGTAGAAAAATAATTATTTCTACACAATTTTCCAACAGATATACCGTACGTTATACAGAATCATAAGAAGAAAATATCAGAACACCCAAGTTAAATCTGGGGTAAAAATAAAAAAAACACCAAACCGCCGTGTACCGGTAACGGTTGTGAGATTTTTTTAAAGTAAGAAACTACAATAATGCGTTCATACTGAAACTAAAAATTTAATTAAAAACAAAATGTTGTAAATAACAAAGCAATTAATTGTATATTTTAAAAGTTTATAACAAACAAGCAATAATACGTGTTTAACTTTAAAAGTTCATATTTTAACTATTTTTATAATAATCGAATTCTATTTCTCACATGAAAAGGTTTACCACCACCTAACTCACAAATTGTATGCACGCCAAACTGTTGTAAGACTCTATATTGTATGTTGATTTATAATTTAGTTACTTTAGAAATATTACACTAGATGACCTGGTAGACGTTCTTGGTCAAAATATATCACAATGTAACTTTTATAACATATCTTTAGTAAATACTCATTCCGACAATTTTCCGTTAGAACCTTTTGCATATCTCTAATTATTTCACTAATTCCTTGATGTTCTACAATACATTAGATAGATAATTTTAACAATTGAATGTAACTATAAAGTTCCTAGCAATTTAAACAATGTGTTGGTGTTGGTTTTATCGCAAACGAATAAGCGGTTTGAGCGTGTATTGAATACAAACAAGCAAACATTATCCAGCATGTAAACCTCTCGTCTTCAAAATTCGGTTTAGTTTTAAATTTATTTATCTATTTTTTTTAAATCATTTTTCTTTGTTATTTTTTTCTCTTTTTTCGATTGTCTTTACCTACCTTTTTTATAATATCGCCTTGGCTGATTTCTGGTTAGACCAATAGTTGACTGGTAGAGAATACTTTTAGTATTAAGTCCGCCTTTATACGACAATATTTTGGTATAATAAAATTTTAAATAAATAAATATTTTTTATGCATATTTGATAAATATGAGAATAAGTTGTAAAGTCCATACCTAGGTAATAGATGATTTGGACGTCCATGTTCAGAAAATCTTTCTTCTTCGATTTATCATTAAAATATCCCTATAACCCCCCCATCTCCACACCTTTTTATAAAAAAAATCATTTGATATAATCTTAAACAAATAAATATATACACTAATTCATAAAACAATTTAATTTCAGAATAATGAAACCTTGGATCCGCAAACATTGAAACAAATTTTAAAGAAATCAAACGGCAGAAGTTTAAGTGAAATTTTACAACAACACAATTTATCATTAATTGATTTACTTCATGGAAAGGAAAAAGCTATATCAATACTCACAGAAGATTCTACTCCAACTAATCCTCAAGTTTCTAAAGATGAGTCTAATCAAAATTTAAATACTAAGAATGAGAGTAGAGGAGTAACTAGTGATATAGGAGTAAGTAAACAAAATAGAAGATATCGAAATAGAAATGTTGAACAACATCCAAAAGAATCCAACCGAAATACCGTTGTTATAAAGAATATTGAAGAAGATATAACGATTGCCAGTACACAGAAACCCGATATTTCAGAACCCGTAAAGAATGTAACAAGAATACCCTTCCGACATAGGCCAATAGAAAATAATAACCAAACTATTAATGCCTCTCAAGAAACGCCCAAAAATCCAGAAAACCTTGAAATTAACGAAACTACTACAAAGACATCTCTCAGGCGGCGATTTCCCGTTGGAAGCCGAAGAAGACTGAGAATGAGACCTTTGAACGCCACTTCCTATAAATCACAATTAAATAGAGATTTAATAGCATTAACATCACGGAGGTATCAAGCAAGCAAAAATATTAATAAGTCCAGAGAATGGAAGGACGTGATGCCTACTTTGGTAAAAATACATAGAAAAGATATATCTAAAAAGAGTACTGAAAAAGACCTGGAAAACCACACAGTGACAACGACATTTATTCCTGAAGAAACTACAGTTCAACAAATATTTGAAGATACCAAATTATCTACTTTACCTGATTACACTGAGTCTGATCCAAGCACTACAATTTTTTTAACAGATAATACATTCACCGAATCGACAGAGACTACAACTGCATTAGATACAACGGTAACTGAAAATATTCCAACGATTACTACTACAAGTACTGATCCTACTACCACATCTACTACAACAACAACAGAAAAAATAATTTTAAGACCAGCAGTTAAAGCGTCTGATCTGAGAAGACAAGCTTTTAATAACAGACTGAAACGGAAAAGACTAAAACAAAAGTCTACTACGACAGAATCAAATCAAGAATATGATATGAAAAATATATTTGGCATGGCTAACTTAGTGTCTGCTTCTGAATTTATAGCAAAAGTGCAACCAAGAACAACTAGTAGCGACGAAGAGCTAGACTTCACAACTTTAGAAGATTTTTTTACAACAGAATCGACACATAAATCACAAACCAAAATCAAGTCAACAAAAATACCAAAGACTCCGTATTCTACAACGCATCCAACTTTACCGGCACATGATGAAGAAGAAACAGCAAAAATTGAGATAGAAGAAATACTGAACGACACACTTAGTGAGTATATGTATATATCAAATTCATTATCATCACTGTAACCCATTACTCTCTCACAACTTAGTTGGGGTCTCTTCTAACAATGTGTGGGATATATATCATAGCTTACTACGCAATGTCTTCGAGGAGAATAAAGTAAGCAGTGATGAAATGATGAACTAGACCTACTGGAGAATTGGAAGTGGATGTTTTAGAATATTGTCTCAATGATCTCATTTATATCTAAAATAACAGAATTATTAATGTTTCAGCTAGCGCAAGACTCTCAAGGATATTGATGGAAAGAAACATGACTGTCAATGAGCTTGTAGAACACCGTGAACGTGGTTCAAGTCACATTCATTTAGCGGATATATTCCACAATGCATCACGAGAGCCAAATCCGCCGGAGCCATTTCTCTCCAAGTCACTAATTGAACCAATTTCAAAAGAGACTTATCCGTTACGGGCTTTGCTAGAAGCCAATTTGCATGATCCCACAGCTAAATCTATACCTCTAGAACCTAACTTAGGGTATACAAATAATATAAACATCCCAGTTGTAATGGATTTCGGTAATAATGTAAATGAGAATGGCGAAAACATGGGCATTATGTCATTATTTAATAATTTTACTAAGATAACAGAATTGAACACAGATGTAAACGTACAGCCAATAGAAAAAAGCTCAGAAATCCCTCAATATTCAGATGTGAAACCTTATCTTAACAACTATGATAACTCCAGGGAGAGCCGTAAAGTGGATACTGATAAAAATTTAATTTCATGGAAAGAAATTATTGCAATTATGCATCGAGGCCAAAAAAATAACACAAATGACGTTGAAGTTACAACAAAAGGTAATGAAATTTTAATAGATAGTGTAAAACATTAACAGCCTAGTTGTAAGTCTGCCCTAATAGCTAAGTAGGTCTGTAATGTAGGAGTGGAGTATTACACCATGCTGTGTCAGTTGCTTGATTGGGTTTTCGAAAGGAGGAAAACTTAAGCTACCCAAAAGTCTTTGATAAGAATTATATACTGCAACGTGACAATAACTGGTGCCGACGGCTTTACGTATATTCTTAAGTACGGAAGCCCTAATGAAATTTTAGCTACTAGCTGTCACTCTTCTGCCTTTTGCGCTATTGTTTTACTTGGCTGATTCAAAATCCTTTCGATGAGCACTTATTAATATTAATTTATTTTTTAACTTCACACGAGTGGGCATTTAATTGTTAACTGCGTAGTGAGCCGGCCGTGCATTTAGTCGCCCAGCTACCTATTTCAAAGCCCCTCTCCCGTACCCCTTCTTTGCCTTAAATATAGTTTAGATTACTCAGGAATTATTGTAATTTTTTAATTGTGAATTCGTTTTGGAAATAGCATTATTTTGTGTTAATTCATTATAAACAGAAAAATAAAATTTTTGTCCTTTTTATAATATTGGCGTAGATAACCATTTATCATATAATAATCGTTATTTCCAGAAATATCTCCAGCACAAGTTCTGAAGAAAATTGTGTTAGACGATTTAGTTGATAACGACAAAAGTATGGAAATGGTCAATAATTTGCACTACCTTAGTGATGATAACGAAATAATATTATCATCTGAAGAGGATATACATCAATTACGAGAAAAAACAGATTATCCCCAATTCCACGGAGTATCACATAACTCAAATAGTGCCAAATCAGTAACCATTGCCACTGCGAGTATTATTGGTCTAGCAATGGTCCTATTTATACTAACTTATGTTGCATTTAAATGGAAACAACAAAGGAAGTTGTTTCGAGATAAGGAAAGACTGAGAAGAGATAGAATACCAACTCCAGTTTTTGAGAATCGAAAAGGGCATAAAATCAACAGCAGTACTCGGAGTAAGAGTCCAATGATTTCGTCATCAAATATTTATACAATCGAGACATCAGAATTGCGGAATGGTGCTGAGTCTCCGGAATACATGTGGGATAGTTTGAGGAAACCATTCCAATAGGATTTACAAAGTTAAGACTGTAGTTATAGCATTTCATTATTTAATTTGTATGTAAAATAAGTTAAATTTAATTCTTATTTATAGAATACCTAAAATATATCAACTGTTATTCATTCCGAAATCCATATTACTGTTATTATATCTTATAATCTGAGTGCTAAGATATGATTTTAGTGTAAATTGAGAAGTGACAGAACAATATTTTTTATCTGTGGCAAGTGCAATAATTCAGTTTTGTATTAGAATAGTTGTAACTTTTTGGCAATAAAATCTAACAATATCACTAACCTTATTTATAAACCTTACCTGTAGTTTTCAAAAGTGAATATATCTTGTAATTTCTTTAAAACTGGCAGGTCCATTGAATGTATTTTGTTATAAAAATAGGCAAATTGTCTGGTAATATTTCTGTAGAGTTTCAATGATGAATCAAAAACTGGTGATGGCTGAAAGAGATAATTTTTTAAATTATTTATTTAATTTTTATTTACTTACATAGCAACTCGGATATAACTATTAATCACAAGGCTCATTATTCACAGTAGAACTTATTACTGAAAAAGTCAATCCAAGTATAAATGCTTACTAATACTCTGCCACACTAAGATTTCTTCTGTTGTGAGCATGCCAAACACTATTACATGTCACAAATAACACTCACAAACTAAGAATAACCATACATCTATCACATGAATGCCCCAACCTAGATCCAACCAGGGTCTTGAGACATATGCCTTTTCTGATAACACCACACGCTAGTTTAAATATGTATGGGGATGAGTTGTTCTGTACATTTTTCCAAAATTTGGCATCTCTTTTTCTTCAATCCCATAATTCGAATTTGAATTAACATTTAACGTGAACAATAACAGAGAAGATATTTGTCTACAGGCGCAGAGATCACTCGCTTTGTATGAATTGTTACTTTTAACAAGGCCTTTGAACTACTAAAATGTAAAAATGCTAAATATAAATGCGGAAATTTGTGAGGATGAACGGGTGGATATTTGTTACTCTTTCGAGCATTTATTTGTTTAAAAAACAAACAGGCAACTTGTTATCAACGTATGTACTACGCGAGTGAAGTTGCCGGCGGTAACAAGTAGTATATAAATTACTGATGTTCCACAAACAAATATAATTCCTTATTGGTTCCGTATCCAATTTTAAAACATTGAAACATGTATTATAAACACTTATTATAATTTCTTACAAAGGATTTTTGTAACCTTCAAGAGGTAAAATTTACAATACAAATATTTCCATTAAAATACAATGGGCGAATATGCTGTAGGCATCCTCAGTAACCAGAGACCTTGGCTCAGCAGTGGAACAGAAATGGGTTAAAGGCTAACTTACAATGGGGAAGCATCTACTATATATATAGTACTAAATAATTGCAGAATGTCTATAAGAATTTAAGTGTGAAGATAATTTTTCTTACCTTAAGTTCAGCTAAGTCATCAGTTGTGAAATAAAGGATGGTGGTATATTTATTGGGTAGGATATCAATGTACGGCTTCCAAAAGGAATCTGAAATTTGGAGATTATATTATATACATACAAATTGAAATACTACAGTTAAATGAAATCAGCTTCCAGCATGTCATGACCAGTAATAATAAGATATAATATAATTAGCTATACTTATTTATTTCTTTTTAATTTATTTAATAGTTAAATTAGTAGTATAGTAGTTACATGTTAATTATATTCTATGCTTCAGAGACATAATGGAATAGATGGAATTATGAATTGGAATGTAATAAATTTATTTATCACACAAGCACCATTTTGACTACCCTAAGTTAGTTGGAATGACATTTATATATTTGTTATCTGGTCATAGTTGTTTATTTCGTCATGCAACTTGTGACACACTAATTCTTAGTACATACAAATGTTTATTTATTGATCTCTCGAAAATTTATTTACCAGTCAGTGTATAGTGATATACTTACTGCAAATTCAATCTGGACTGTTAACCATAAAATATTGACAATATTGTATGGTACCAAATTTGTATGGAAAAATACCAGATTAAATTTGACTATTTTGTATGATTAAAATTCCAGATTGAATTTGCATGAAGCATAATCAGTAACAGTGCATTTATGAACTAATATAATTACCTGCATTAGTTCTTTCTAGCAACAAGAATAATGCAAGGGTTATATTGGGCATATTCTGCAGTAGAGGATCAATGTCTATGAACTCCTTTAATTCTGATTCCTGGGCATTCTTTTCCGTCATCATAACTTTGGTAGGTACTGTGAGGATCAGATTTCCCTCCATGAAGTTCTTGTTAGCTTTTAAACCTAACTCATAGCCTTCAAACTCACTTATTTCTACACCTGAAAAAATAAGGTTTACATGGGGTATATTGTGTAAAAAATTTAAATGTAAGCAGTAACTATGTTACTTATCAAGCTGGGTTTTTGTTCTGTGGTAATTTATTAAAACAGCTTCTGTATAGCTTAAGCTTCTTTATAATACATACAAAGGTGCAAACTTTTTAATACTACATAAATGCTGCATGACATAGTAAGCATTTTCTTGAATAAAATGTTTCTAATATTACAAAATGCAGCAGAGATTTTGAGTTTCATAAGGAGACATGTAATTTTTCTAATAACAACAAATTTTATGTTGTGTCATCTCTAGACATAAATTATAGATATACTAACATATTGATAAACCTTTGTAAACTGTATAACAATTACATACAGGTAGATACCCCACCCTTGGTAATATAATAGCACAACCCAAAAAGTAGAAGATTGGGAATTCACATCAAAAGATTATGTGTTACATTATTGTAGCTACATTTGCAAATTGCTAATTATTTCATGTAGTCATTATCATCCTTTTTCCTCTTTGAGTCCTGAGCATTAAAATTTTACACAAATTATAACTTGGATATTTTATATCACTGTGGGCAGGGGAAAAACTATAGGCAAAAAGAGTTCACATAAAAGTATTTTTTTATGAAATTAAGCTCACAGCAACAGTGAGTGAATGTTGTGTTGACATTGGTATTACAAATTAATTACCAAATTTATGAATAAATCGAAATGTGGCATAAAGTGGCTAGTATGTTGGCAAAGTAACCAAATAAGTAAATAAATTTATACATAAACATACCTTCAAATTCAGCTCCGTTTTCCTGTAACCAGTTAACGTACTTTTCAATACAAGATTTTCGCTGTATTCGTTCGTTTCTACTAATAATAGAAGATTCGATATTTATGATTTCTTTGATCAATAAATCAATTTGTGAATGGAGTTCCCAACTCTTTGATACATTACCCGTAGCTTGGAAAATGCTGGTTAACTTTAATACTTTATCTATTAGAACGGCAAGCTCTTTTCTCCTTTGTACTATAAATCTACTATTCTCTTTATCATTTCGTTTTTTAGAAGTTTGCTTCGACTGCATTTTACGACCCATGATCGGCTATGAAGCGTGTTCACTGTATAATTGAAATAATGAGAACAAGAAGAAACTTGGAATAAATTTGAATGTTAAAACGTGGGAATATTAGAAATCCTATAAATAGTACAAAACAATGTTTCCTTTCCTTTCATGTCGATTCGTTCGTTTGGTTTTGTTGGTTTTAGTTGGTTATAGTGACATTAATGACGTTGACGTAACATTTTGAAAGAAATCTGACACATGACATTAAGTCTGACATATTCGGTGCGGTTGACAAATTGGCAGCAGCGAGTGCTTGTTCGGATGTTTACTACAGAAATACAAGGCTTCTTAAAGTAATTTATAATACCATTGAATCACTCACTATTCTCATTATGAAATAAATAATTATTCAACAATAATACAGAATTCTATTTTCTTCAAATGATATTTTATCAAAAATGTATATCACTGGTAATATGGCAATAGACACAATTTTTTATTAGTATGTATGTCGGTACCTACTTTAATTAGCACTAAAGATGATAAGTGAGCACCGCTAGCGATAGATATTATAATACATATATTAGCAATAGACAATGGTTTGACAATAGCTTTGCTTGCCAGGAAGGATGAGGGTAAGACGGGATACAGAGAAAAGCGAAGCAGAACTTCACCGAATCAACCGGGATCAATAGTTAGATACCTACCTAACAATTTAATGATTATAAAGAGTTCAAGAATTTTTTATGGAATCTCAAAGATAAAATAAACATCATACTAGTTACTTTACATAACATTCTGTAATAAAGACCTTGAATTGGAGGTGGGGCACTACGCTGACCTTTGCATGAACTGGAGATACGGACTAAAGCTTTTAGTCAAATGTTCCAACGCCCACTATATTCGCCACGCACGAGAAATAGGTAGGTACATACCTACGTATCACGTTTTTATATGAAAGTGAAGTACTTACAGTCAAAATTTAAAAAAGAAACATATTTTTTTAACGTTACGATGTAATCTGGAAATAGTACTGTTTTTAACTAAATTCTAACATGACTGTCCGGTTGGTTTAGTGGTTAGTAAGAACTTTTAAACAGGAGATGGCGAATTAGATTCTCGCCCTCTGAGTGAGAGTCCCTCCAAATTCTGAGGAGGCCTAGAGCATCCATCACGCTGTTCTAATGTGGATTGGCAGGTCAATGTTATTGGCTCATTACTAAGCACGGGTTTGTCTTTGCAAATAAGGAGGCATACGCACACTTGCTCAAAGAAACTTTCCCCATTAAGCCGCATAGGAGTAGCGTGGTGGAGTATGCTCTAGGCCTGAAGAGGCCCAACGAACAGATACTGGTCAGACATAATTACAACTCATAACTGTCCCAGTACTGGGCTCGACTGTCCTCTCACAATATTATGGTCTAGACTAGGGTTTTTCAACTTTTTGGAGTCGCGCCTCCCTAATGATTTGCAAAAATTTTCATGCGTTCCCTAATAAAGTATAGGTAATTCATGGGTGTTTGATTGGAATAAAACAACATTGTAGTGTTTATTATATTCTTTATACGTAAATGCTCCCTTTGGGGGCCAAGGGAGGTGCGCCCCACTAGTTGAGAAACCATGGTCTAGACAATCGGCCAATACGATGGCCAAGTGCGGATTGTTAGACTTCACACGCCTTCGATAATTTTATGGCGAACTCTCAGTGTAGAAGTAAGTGATAATTAATTTCAACGCACAAACTATAAAAATCATAATTGCGCGCAGGATTTGAAACAGGGACCTGTCAATGAAGAGCTTTCAAACTATTAGGCTATGCACTGTGTTATGTGTGTGATTCCCAGTGGCGTAACTGTCGGGTGGCATGATTGGCAAAATGCCACGGGCCCCCGGCCTAAGGGGCCTCCTGCCCGAGAGGCTACGAGCTCAGAAGTGAGCTTAAACATCTTTAACAGATTTTGCAAATAATATATAAAGTTTATGCAAGTATTTATAATTAATTAAAATTAAAACCAAAGACCACATATTTTGTTAACATAATACATTTATTTTACGTTAAACTAAAGATTCAATAAACACTTTTAAAAAATTGACACTTAATTAAAATGCGCTTACTATAGTCCATTTCAGTAATTAATTAAAATTAAATTAGAATTGGACGATTTTTTTGGGGCCCCATCCAATTTGCCACGGGCCTCAGACGTTATAACAACGCCATTGGCAATTCCTACTATTATTTTGTAAATAGGCCTTAAAAGCAATGTCGTAGTCAATTGGGCGCTGACAAATAGTAGTAGCTGGCAATGGCAATGGGGCAGAGAACACTTGGCATCGGAGCGCTCGATTCCACGAAAAGTTATTTGAAAGCGTCCCAGTTTGCAGCTACAGCTCTATATTACTCCAACGTTTTTTATTGACGTGTGACGAGAATTTCAGTGAGAATTATTTATCTGTGAAAAAATCGTTACTTTATATTTCGGTACTTTCAACTTCTCTCTATTTCTCCGCGCTCTTCCGTCATCGCCCTCCCCATGGTTCTGTCACCGTCCTGTAGTGATATGTTGTTGCTGTATTTGAGGTCAGCTGCTGTCGCCATTGATCCAAGTTGCTTTAGCAATGTGCCACTTCCCTTGTCTCTTTTTCTTCCCCGCGTTCAACGCGTAAGTAACACCTCCGTCAGGTATTATTGATTTGACGTCCATAGGCGGCGCTGATTACTTACCATCAGATGACCCGTTCTTGTTTGCCTGCCAATGACATGAAAAAAGCTACCGGAAGCTAGAGGTTTCGGATTATGAGGGATTACCCACTAAAACCCATCTGGGCAGCGGTCCGATACATATGGGGAGGCTCTGGGATCTTATATGAACGCACCGGTGCTTCACATTATGGTTTTTAACACCTAAGTTACATTACAATAGATATTAATAATATTTGTATATCATGTATGTATTTCAATATGAATATTTATAAGTTGTCTGACCATCACCGTATAAGCTAATGCTTAGTCTCGGATCAGATGGCCAATTGTGAGTTGTTCCAATGTATTAGGAATAAAAAGATTTGTATCAATAATCGAAATCATAACATTATCTGTGCTGCAGAAGCATAGTTTAATCTGCTGCGAATGCCTTTGTAAATCCAACTTATATTGTAGTTGTAAATGTCTGTAAGGATGGATGGATGTTTGGTACTCCTTCACGCAAACATTTACTTTACTTAGTAATCTACTTTACTAAACATTGCCTTCAGTCGTCGGTGGCCACTTATCATCAAGTGCCCCGTATGTTCTCAGCTCTTTTTTATATTCAATTGATTAGTGCTTGACCACAATCCCGCCTGATGGTCAGCAGCGACGTGGTCTGGGCAAGGCGCACTATTTCAGCAAAAGTCTATTCACTCTTGATTTGAAGACGTTTACATTGTAATCGAACGGGGACACTGATGTGGGTAACTTATTAAAGCCCTTCGCGGTACGCATGATAAAAGAAGACGCAGAGCGAGACGTCTTTAGGGTATTAAAACCTTACTAAGTCTAATTATTCGTGATCAGGCTCACACTGACAATAAATGACGATCAACGATTCTTGGTGCATGATCATTTTCTAGCTTGCACGTCAGCTCCTGCTTTTAGTTTCGGATGTAACAGCTAAATTATATCATGCAAACATCTACTTCAATCGCCGTGACGTTCTATTAATCAATCAGTGTCACAAACACAGCGGGGTTAGCATTTCTGGCTGATTGGACCACGATGCACGTCTTTGAATCATGCATGTTCAACGATAATGACACGACTGTCTACC
>DWJZ01007427.1:0-12127 GCA_018249125.1 Asbolis capucinus
ATAAAACTGTAGTACAACACTTTGCTGTATTGTCGATAATTTTCGGAACGTACGTGATGTAAAAAAAAATGTTTGAGGAGTTTCTTACTGCGTTTCTTCTCCTCAAAATGGCACCTTTCCGAAACGGTGGTAGATTCAAAAATATTTTAACGTTCCTAAGTGTATTTTAATATCCACGTGAATAAATGAATGTTGACGTTGACTTTGGTATTTTTTTCACACGTTGGGTTACATTATTACAGTTTTCGTTTTTGAAAATATTTTATAGCCAATGTTCACCAGGGATAATGTAGGATTCTAATGGTTAAAGATTTTTTCAAATCGGCCCAGTAGTTTCGTAGCCCATTCTCGTCAAACAAACACACAAACAAATCTTTCCTCTTTATAATATTAGTGAAGATAATATGTTGTTGTACGGCAATATTTCGATATGTCCATACAACGGTCACAGTAAGATATATTTCGTAAAATTTGCTGTCGACTTAGTTTATGAGGCGGTCGTATGAACTGCAAAGATTATCTTCGCATTTACGATCAATAATTCGACTAGAAGTCGTGTCAGCGACAAAAATGTGTCTCGATAGCCAGATCACGGCGAGATATAGGACTCGCCTAATTAACCCCCCATCCATCCATCCATCAATCTTTAGACGTCCATTGATGGACATAATCCTGTTCTAATGTGCGCCACTCTGTATGTCAGTTAACGTTGTTCGCCTACAGATCTTATTATCTCGGACTCGTAGAGAAGTACCGAGCATAGCATACGAACGACTTTAAGCTTTTATAGACCAATGGTGAAGTATCACGTGTTTTATCCAGACATATGTTGTTACTGGAAACACATACCATTCGAAATTATTCGTCTCCGTTATACCTTGTCTTTGTATGAAGAAAGAAAATAGTAAATAATTTTTTAGAAGTAAATTTTATTAACATGTGATTTAAACTGCTTAATTGATTGGATGAAAAGATTCCATGAAATTGTTCCAGAGATTTCTTGACAGGCCAGTTGGTCTAGTTGTTAGCGAACCTGACTGCTACACCGAAGGTCCTGGGCTCGAATTCCACCCAACATTTCCGTGATGAGCAGGAACGTTTGTTCTGTGTCTGGGTGTAAATATCTATATAAGTATGTATTTAAAAATATGTATAAATGTTTATCAGTTGTCTGATCACCATAGTACAAGCTAACGCTTAGTTTTAGGTCAGACGGCCGTGTGTGAGTTGTCCAAAGTTATTTATTTATTTATATTATCTGCTAGTAATCGCCCTTACGTCGATTCGATAAACTGACTTGAACTTTTAACTAAATCTCAAAAATTAATAAATATTTCTCAAAATAACAAAAAAGGGAAATTAAACACACATTTTGACTTAAAATATTAAGTTACCTAACTTGAAAATCTTACTGTAGTTAATGCGTGAATGTCATATCATGTAAAATACGATGTCAAGAATAGTTAGACAAATCGAAAATAATGACGCTCAGCAATTGGCTAATAACAATAGATTTGACAAGTGACGTACAATGCGTTTCTGTCAAAAAAGCGCGGGAAGTGATACTATTTTTTTTTTATTAAAATTTAACGGCCTTGTACGAAGTGCCACCAATTGCAGTAGGGAACATAAAACTTTTTTTTTTATTTATTGGCTTTACACTTAACATACAGCCAAACAAGAAACGTCAAGTCACAATGACAGCGTATGGACAAGGCGTCAGAGGAGGTACTAATGGGCAAAATGTTTACAATTACGGTGTCGTATGGTGGCTGGGCGATTAAATTACACATTCACTCGCCATGGCCTCTTGAGCTGGTAAGTGGCCGTTTGGCGACTGTCAGTGTCATTGAATTGGCCAAATTAATTTGCCGCGAGTACTTGAATTGCGCGTTTTATTTGATGTATGTATATGTCTGATTCTTCACGGAACTGTAAATGAAATGGGTATAAAATATGCTATATATAAAAATGTTACGTACATGCAGATTTTGAAATATTTTTGAGAAGAGGAAAATGAAGGTATTAGGTATCAATATTATTATATCTCATGAACGACTTACACGGGCCTTAGATGGTAGTGGTTGCGGTCATTTGAAAGGATCAAATCCAACACCTAGGGGCCCATTTGGGTCCCTTAAATGTACTTAGGACGCGGAACTATTATTATAGCCCGATGTTAAGCAAGTTAAGCAACAGCAGGTAGCGCTTGATGCGTCTAAAGTCCGATTGTGGCAATCTTAAATGATCGGAAAAGCAGTGGCGTAGCCATACCATCCGAAATGTCTTCAAGACGAGAGTGAATAGGCTTCTACTAAGTTAGTGCGCTTACTGTCTTAGATAACATCGCCACTAACCATCAAGTAGAATCGTTGTCATGCACTAACTTATTTATGGTAAAAAATCTGAGGCCAGTGGCAAATTAATTGGTTAAGGAGAGTACCCAGCTTCAGACCCAAGGGGGATTGAGAGAATCCAGGGGAGACAAGCTAGATATATTTGTGGATATTATATAAAATAAATGCTTTTTCGGCTAAGATATGTCCGCTACAATATATTCGGATTCAAGCTGGGGGAGCTGTCCCCTTGGTATACCCCATGAGGGGCGCCAATAAAAATCATCACATTGAAATTTGATTTTAATAAATCACTGAGGTGGTTTCCCAACAATTATATTGTGACCATTTTGATGAAATATTTAATTTTCTAATACTAATAATGAACCAGTAATAATAATAGATTAATGTATTATGCCTGGTTGCAACTTTAATTAATTTGAAATACATACATTTATATTTTTCACTTTATTTTGTTTCAAATATTCGCTAAATTGTTCAGCAACCAGCCTCTCGGGTCGGGGTCACCAATTCTCTCGTCCTATACCTATCCTATCCTATACCAGAGGCTGTGGTTAACATTATGGTACCACGCCATTTGTTGCACAATATAACCGATACATTTTAGGTATAAATATTACCGAAGCAGCAGAAACCATACCTATAATAAATACCGGTAATTATTTTGGATGATTTCGTTATCGATATATGTTCGAAGGACTGTTTGACCATCTGATTTATCTTCTGTTGCTTTTAATATTTATATAATTTGACGGTTGCATTGTCCTACAAATTGCGTGGTGCCATAATGTTTCCCGTGGTACTGTGGACTCTGTTTCCGTGTTATCCCTGTTAGCTACCACAATCAAGAGTTTTTGTAAGAAAAATAGGCGTCTCATTACAATAAAGCTAGTCGCGAAAAATTTGTTACTTAGTAATCATGTGGAAAAAATATTTCAGAGAAACCCTGTCTATATTTTTTGTTTATTTATTTAAAACTTTGTTGACAACCTCAAACTGGGGTTACAATGGGCCGACTTAATGCCTAATGGCATTCTTTGCCAGTCAACCAATGGAGATGGCGAAAAATTGTGGCGGGTTTCCAATAATATGTATAATATCATATCATTCATTATCAAGATTAAACACGAGGTGTAAGATCGTCGAGGGTAGTTCGAGTAATGTTTTAAAACTTCATAAAAATTTTAAAAATCCGCTTCAACTTTCAACTGACATTAGATAATACCGATACCATTATAAACCAAAAACCGAAACAAGAGCGAGGGCCGTTATTCGATCAATGTAGTTCACGGCGAATCGATTCCAGTATACCATTACTCACCCCATAAATAACTAATCGAATCACAGTAATAGGCCGTCACTAATTTTTGAACGCGCCTTTAGTTACGCTTTTTGAATAGAGAAACTGGATGTGACGTAGAAGTTGGTGGTTTAGGTTTTAAACCATGGAATACCATTTTATTTTCTTAAGTACTTACCGCGCTCAGAGTCGTTAATGGTTCGTTAAATCGCTCATTAGTATATCTTTTAGATTTTCTGTTCATATTATGTCCCTACACCTCAGTCTTCTCTAACGCCCCTCGGCGATACAAGTACCCAAGCCATGACCAAAGGGAAAAAGTCAAGAGTGAGTAGGCTATTACTAAACTAGTGCCCTTCACCATCTAAGAACACATCGCCGCTTACCATCAGGTGGGATAGTGGTCAAGCACTAATTAAAAAAAAAAAATCTGTAACTAGCTTCAACAAATTAAAGCCGGTTGGTGAACCTGACTGCTACACCGAATTTCGTGGGTTCCATTCCCACCCAGGTCAGACTATTCTGTGATAAGCAGGAATGTTTGTTCTGTGTGTAAAAATATCTATATATGTATGTATTTAATATTTATGTTTATCAGTTGTCCGATCACCGCAGTACAAGCTAACGCTTAGTTTGGGGTCATATGGCCGTGTGTGAGTTGTCCAAAGATATTTATTTTTTAATTTTAGTTATTAATGGCCCTTGTCTCTTCTCATAAGGAAGGCACGCAGGGTTGCTCATGTCCAGGCCACGTTATGGGGCCCGCGAATTTTTTTTTAGATAGCGCAAGTCCTGAGAGAAATTAACTAGGAGCTGGTAGTGGGCCGGAGCTAATACATCATTCCTCAGTTTGGCACGACTACCAAAGGTTGAGCAGACCTGAAGTGGAGGAACTCTACCGCGTCGATCTTATTGGATTGGGTTACCCACACCAAATGTCGGAAGTTCTTACGTCATCCGAAAGCCTCTCACGGGCTTAAACTTTCTACATCTCGATAACAACCAGGATCGGCGGCTTTGTGCCCTCTGAAGGACACAAGCAGCCTCACTTTCCCCGTTTGTTTAATTCACGACCACTTACTCATCATCTCAACTCATCATTACCTCAACCTGGACTAGTAGCTCTTCAGTTATGGAATATTTCAATCTCCATACCAATATTTATTTACGATATATCGAACATTGGTTTTGGGTACACAAAACCGTGGTCTCAACTAAGCCTCGAATTACTAACCTATCTTAGTTGAGAACGTAATCTCAATTGGAGAGACTCTCAAGTTTGTCAAAATCGGTCACTGGCTCAATTTATATAATGTCGTTAAAGACTGTTTATATTTTTTTTTATGTGATAAGCAGGAATATTCAACGTAGCCCATAGATATTAATAACACTAAATTTAATACTAAGCATAAATGTATTTCAAGCTGCATATTTATCTAGTGTTATCTAAAAATTTTACTATTTAGTTCAAAGGATAAATAACTTCTATTGATGTAGACATAATATTTATTTATTTAATTTCATAAGTTTTGCTTTATTTTCCGAAGTTAACTTTAATTTTTAGAAATTATTTTGATGATGTAAGAGAAGCAGCGGGCTTCCGGTGGTTTGAAAGGGCTCAGGACAGGTCAGAGTGGCGCGAATTAGGGGAGACCTATGTCCAGCAGTGGACATCCAATGGCTGATGATGATGATGATGATTTTATTTCATTTATTTCAATTAATACACATGTTACAATGTTAATATTAAAATGATTAAAGTTATTGCGCCATTTTAGGCGTAGAAGGAGAGGCTAACATTTTTTTGTTGTAATATGAAAATTTAATTAAATTTCGCTTTGTGTCATTAAATTATATGTAAATATATTTATTAAACTCGAAGTTAATCTAATTAACCATGTATATTTTTAATATTAGATTTAATTTGTGTTATTATTTAAATATTCATCCACTATGTATTAGGTTTTGTAACAGATAGCTGTAATTACTATGATTGGTACTTTTATTGTTCTTTGATAGATATTTGATTATAATATAATATAGGGTAGTATATCTGTTATATATTAACATTAAGAATTAATAGATAGACACAGATTTAAAGTAAGTAGGTATACCAAAGTTTTACTTAATTGCGATGCAAGTATGTTGTTCAGAAAATATTAGGAAAAATAAAAAAATACCCAATAACTCTTTGAAATATTTTACACATAGGTAGCCGCTATTTTTATTATTAAGATGTTTTAATGTTAAATAAGTATAATATATGTTTACAATATTAAATAGAAAATAATAAAAATAAATACTACAAAGTATGAAAATGATTTACATTAATTATAATATTTGATTTACGTTAATATATCTTACGTTAATTATAATGTTTGATTTACGTGAGTTATAATATTTGAAATAATTGGTGTATGCCTAATATACAAAAATTAAAAATAATTAATCTGAATTATTGTAAGAACAAAATAAGAACAGGGCCGTACTGGAGCCGGTTAAAATATCTACCAGTTTAATAATTCTAGTAATATTTATATGTATATATTTTTATATATTTATTGTTTATAATAATTTATCGTAACCAACAGGTTAGCCTTTGTGAAAATAAAAATAAACAAGTAATATAAATTTTACTGTGGTTAATTAAATAATAAATATGCATAATACCTTCTTATATACATATATATGTAGTAACATTGTAAGGTATGTGAAAAAAATGTAGGTAATTCGTAGGTTTACCTGCCTATTTACCTATGTACATTCAATAAATCTTGTTAGAAACATATTCTACCCCAACGGGACGTAGTGTAGACGAAGAAGTAGTATAGACTTGTGTTACGAGTATTAATAATGTCAAGGTATTACCTACATCAATTTATTATTAATAATATATTTAAGGCTTTATTAAAAGATATCTTCCCGATAGGTATATAGTAATTATAAATATAATATTAATCATCATAGACAATAATTTATTACTTCAATCAGAATCAATTATCTCACTGACGTTGTGTAAAATATGAATAAAATTAATTTTAATCTAATTTAAATAAGTACACCGCTTCCCAAAGTTGTCTAGAACATTAAGACTTTTAACTTAAACTTTTTTTTATTTTCTGTAAATTAGTGCTTGACCACTATTTCACCTGATGGTAAGCGGCGATATGGTCCTAGATGGTAAAGCGCACTAATTTAGTAATAGCCTAGTCACTCTTGACTTGAAGACACATTGTAATCGAACGGAAACACTGACGAGTAAGCGTGTAGGAAAATTCTTTTTTTTTTAGTATTTTGATTATTTTATTTATTTTTATTTAGTTATGTATTTTATTTTACAAAATCCACAGCTCTTAAGTTGTAAAAATGACGTGACATATGGAAAAGACAATATACAGCCAATTATGGATTTACAATTTGTATTTTTTTTAACCTACGACTATCACTAATTTAGAGTAGTTATAACCTCGCAATGCGTGTGTGTATGTGTATGCGTGTTGTTTGTGTGTGCGAGCAAAGTACTGTGGGCATATATTCGTTTAAGACTTTTTAAAACTAAAATCAATGAATGCTTGACAATAATGCCACCAGATCACCTCCGTTTAATACCTAGTTTTTGCTTGAAGAAGTAACAGACGTCCATATATCTATGGATCCATGATCACAAACTTCTGCATTTAAAATATTAGTAGGATACGTATCTGTATAATAATTTTGGTTGTTTTATTTTTCAATATTTTTTATAATTATACTAATCTTGTTCATAGGATTTATTTAATAATAATAATAATACTTTATTTCAGACCATGGATCCATAATTGAGTTAAATATTGTTAGATTTAGTTAGATATTGAGAATTGTTGGAATTCTACCTAAGGCGTTTGAAATATAATTATAAAATATAGCTTTAAGTCTAGTATAACTATAAGTTAATTATAATTTATAAAATTTATAATTTCTACAATAATTAATGAAATTATAATATGTATTAAAAGTTAAATAAATGTACACGGCAGCTACTTAACCCGTAATAGTGCATGTATAATTGTATAGTATTCCCACCAAGCAGGACGACAACCCTTTAATTGAAAACTTTATATGTAATTATAATAACATTTTATGGTCCTCTTTAATCATTCACATCACCTATTCAGTATTGAAATCTAATAAATAAATTGTGTTTAGCATATTTTAAATTATAATTCAATGAGTAATGTTTTGCATAATTTAACTACAAAGTTGCTCTTCGTGTAAGTTTGTGTCGTGTAAATTCGATTATTTAGTTATAATAATAGAACCTGAAAGGGGGTAGGTACGCCTAAATAATTGGGTTAAATACAGGCACAAATAAAGAAATTTGTATAACATGCGGGAGGTTAAAACAAACTCAATTATCTGTTAGTGTTATTAATAATCTTAAATATGGATACTTATTATTTTTAAAATTATAGATAAATTATGAAAATATGTAACCACCGCATGGGTTATTCGTATAAATTCAATTTAAATTAAAACATTTAATTTTAAATGTCAAATTCATATAAAATTTAACGTCATGTTTGTTGCTTAAAATATGTTATTTCTTTGTAATATCGTCATAGTCGAATATAAAGAAATAGAGTAACGGAATCATGCTAGAGTGAATAATTTAAAAAACATATTCAGTATAAAATATCCTAAATTTAATTAAATAATTTTTTACATGTTACACAGACCTAAGTATTTAGTGTAAAACTCAATCTCGTTAAAACTACTTATAATAAATGTAACAAAGTTCAAATTTTCAATCTTATCGTACCTACCAATCTACTCAAACAGCTTAGGTGTTTATTAGAAGACTACCCAATATAAAGTTTAAAATATTTCTTTATTGAATCTCCTTTTACTATGATTAATATGTTTAAGAACAATGTTTCTAAAACTTGCCTAAATTGCATACCTACTTTCGAATATGAGCAATTCAGTCAAACCTAAACCTAATACCATTTATGTAACCAATTTTGGGTAATAAATTAATTATACATTATACAGCCACTAACCTTTTGCCATTCCTCCGTCGTCGCTTGGTAGCGTACACGGTGCCGAGTTGACTCGCGTGGGGCTGTGGCGGCCGGAGCAGGCTTGGATCCACGCTCTCCAGGGTGTACCCAGCCTGTCCCCAGCCGCACACCAGTTTCGACTCTGTGGCTATCTTGACAGCCTCGTCACGTGACGTCACTAAGTCTCTCAACCGGACACGAACTCGGTTACACGCAACTCGTACCTCAGAGGGCTAAACGTCATCGTGACTACGCGGGAGAGCTACAGGTTTTATACATTGTCACTTATACACTATTGTTCGATAACAGTTTTTCGAAACTTGGAAACGTATTATACAGGACGCATTTGAAGGGTTACGTATTGAGATAGCATTCCGAACACAATTTAAAATATCACTGAATTTGAAGTTAGTTAAGGCGTTCCAAACGAAGTGAATTTGAAGTGTTTTGAATTAGAAACATTTCTTTATAGATTGATATTTGATTTGTATTGATAGACACTGTATCGATTGATAAGTGTTTGTAATAATAACAGCACTTATGTGTTAATAATCCGTCGCCAACTTTAATAACATTCCGTTTTCATTTCACCTTGAATTTTTTTTTCGAATTCCTTGTATTAAAATTTGGCAATAAATTATCTTCGTAATAAGCGTGTAATTAGACGTATTTTTTGAGTTGATTTATTGCTGGGAACTTTTTTAAATGTATAATTATAGATGTTTATTTCGAAACTGCACTATGACCTCGGTTTTGACGTTATTAATTGTATAATTCGATTATTGCAGTTATAATTCGATTATACAATTAGTTTTTCCGTTGGTAATAACACAGATTTTGTATAATCTTTGTGTATTTTATTAAATATCAACTCTTTTGTGGCTGCTTAGCAATAATTAACATTTTTTTATTTTTTTATATTCTTATCGTTGTATATTTTTATTTCAAATTAAATTATGAGTGTAACACTTCAACCACTTTATTATGCGTAGGTGCATATTTTTTTTAATAACACTATGAATAATTTTTTTGGAAGAAATGTTTGAGCCAATTTTTTTTATTTTTCTTTATTTGGAAGAATTAAATATTCCTTTTTCAAAATCCACTGAACCACTCGAACGTCAGGCGTCTGTTCACTTAGTAGTCACTGGCACTAAAAAATATTTTTTGGTTCTTAAACACAAAACACTAAGACTCCCAAGTTTGGTTGCACAAAAACACAGTTCAGTTTAAGTCAGCGGTTTATTTTTTATTCACGTGTTTTGAGGTTAGGTTAGAACAGCAGCGCTACTGACAAGCGCGCGAAGTGGTTTGGCGGCTTACTTACAAAGACCCCTAAGAGAGAGGGCGGGGCGAAACCAAACCACGCCCACCTCTTAAAACCTACCAATCAACGGCCTCCGGTACGATCAAAGCGCATCTGGGACGTACTGTGACGTATATTTTTATTTTCCGAAACAATTGCGCGATTTCTTTTGCACTTTTTATTTTCTTAGTTGTTGATTTTTTTTATTTTTATTTTTCTTTTGGCAGAGAATTGTATCGCTTTTATTTAGCTTCTGAAATTCCAGTTGCAAGGTTGACGTTCGGGAATTAATAATTTGAAGTAAGACGTTTCTTTTTCCATCGGTACTACTGTTAAGCTGACTTTGTAGTTAATTGTTTCGCGTTTAACATTGCATTTTTTATTGGCGTCCAGTTTAAGCAGTATTAACCAATTAGGTACAGGTAGGTACGTGCATTTTGAATAGTTCTTTGATTTAAGAAATTATTTCATTTTGTTTTATTTTCCATTCAAAGAAACTTAAATAAAATATAATTACGACTAGTTTGAGTGAATTCAGTAAACCGGAGTCAGCGACCTTGCTACTTTTAAAATTAATAGTTTACTAGTATTTGCCGACTTCATTAGTTTGGAATGATTTTCACCCCCTGTTTCATCCCCCACTGCTTGAAATTTCAAAAATGCTAGGCTGTGTTTCTTTACATCTACCTTGGTAAGCGAATAAAAACGAAATTTATTAGTATAAAGCAATGTTCATCAAGGTCAGTAGCGTGAGCGTGGCTAACAGATAGACAGACACACAGAAAAAAATTTTTATTCACACTTATAGTAACCCAAAGAAGTAAAAATGAGTCGTAAAGATAAATTAAGATAACCAAATACCGAAGTTAATAATTTTAATAAGCACTCATAAAATAAAAAACCGATAAAAAATTACTTTCTCCCTCGAGTCCGTCCCCCGTCATTCACTGTGACGTCACAAGATGGCCGCCGGGCGAGGGAGAGTTTTCGCATTTTCCCCTCAGCCGTCGGGCAGACAGGGCGATCCCCTCGCATCCCTTACCAACCCTTAGCAATGAAGCTTGTTTCACAGACCTCAGGTAATTGGACAATGACACAGCTGAGTTTTATAAATTTTTTTTGAAATAAAATATGAACTACAACTCTATATCTTGATGAAATAAGAACATAGTTGTAGGTAGGGGAGACAGGGGTTTGTTGTTACAGACATAAGTAGTATTTTTATTATATATATATATATATATATATATAGGCAGTAGTGGCAAATAGTGGTCGCTATCTTGATTGTAACTTAATCAAACTTATTTGGGTTAAAATAATCAAAGAAACAACAAAATATGACATTAACGGCCTTGTCAGTCTCAAAGTTAGTGAATCTGACTGCTAAGCCGGAGTTGGTTCGATCCGCGCCCAGAATAATCTTTTCTGTGATGACCAGGAATATTTGTTCTCTGTCTGAGTGCGATAAAAATATATTTATTGATATGTAAGTATTTAAAAACATACATGTATTTGTATCAGTTACTTGATCACCATAGTACAAGAAACATTCTAAATTTGGAAACAGATAGCCGCGCGTGAGTTATCTTGAAATATATTTATTAATAGTAAAACAGACATTCATCACCGGTCTTTCTTATCACGTGTTCAAAAAAAGCTTTAAACAATTTTATCGTTGCCTTCCGGCTTCATCATCAGACCCTGGACCTAATCTAACACCAAAGACCCCCAGACAAATCGAATGCGCTAAAATCGATTCTATGACGTTATTTTGTTACAAGTCTACATATCTACCTTCCGTTTCCATGATCAGAGCAGTTCTACGTCATAGTACTTGGTTTATGTCATAACAGAAGGTAGGCAGAAGGTTCACCAATCCGCACTGGAGCAGCGTGGTGGAGTATGCTCTAGGTGCAATCACGAGGAAAGACATGTGCTCTGTAGTTCCCGATTGATAGGTTCAATTTGTCTACGTTAAAAGATAAAAATCTGATGAGTACGGGAGTAAGGGGCTAGTTGTAACAATTTTAACAAAACATTTTGTACTTCGTAATGATTTTGTTAAACTACCCCTAACTCAAATTGGATAGATACCTAGTCTAAGGACCACGCTTCAGAGCACTTT
>DWJZ01007428.1:0-12126 GCA_018249125.1 Asbolis capucinus
ATAAGATAGAAAACAGTGTAGTGAGAATCCGGACTTGTCTTCGATGGCGAATTGGAAGCCACTTGAGCTGAAGTCTAAAAGAGGAAACATGGTCGAATTTACGAAGACAGTAAATAAACCGGTAAAAATAAGTTGGTTATAACTTACCCTGTTAACATAATCAACGATGACGGTATGCCAGGCGCCGTCAGCCACGTCTCCAGCCACAGTGAGCTCGGTTCTGCCGCCGCCCAGAGCGAAAGTAAACCGTACACCAGCGGCGCCAGCCCGCCCTGCACCACCGCTGATCACCTCCAGAGCGAGGAAATCGTGCCGCTCGTTGTACCGCCCGTTGTATAGCAGCAATCCGGACGTAGTTTGAGTTGCGAATCTTTATGAGGAAATAGGAACAACTTCGTATTTTTGTGGCAATGATTTGATTTTTTTACATAAAAAAAAAAGATAAAAAAATCACGGATTTGTGTTTTTGTACGATTAGTCGTTCGTAGTCGTGTCGAGTCTGACAACTAACTTTTCCGTAACATATTTGAGTTTTGGTACCAATTATAATTCATCAATGTCAATTGGATTACGTGTCCGCCGTGCTTTCGATACGGGGTGTTACTCAAAAAGAAATAAAAGATACGTAAGTCGTACGTGTTTGTACCATAATACTAATATAATACATGGAAAACCACAGTTAATTGCATACAGGCCAAAATATTCGCACACGGCCAGCAAACGTACGTGAGTTTCAAATGCAGTCGATGCCGCCTCCTCAGGCCGGGGAAGGTGAGGAAGGAAGAGGCGGGGAAGCTCCGCGCACGCAGCTCGCACATGTCGGTGTAGCCGTCGAGTGCGCAACCCTGGCAGAGGATGCCGCCCTCGCGCCGCGTTATACACTGCGACCCGCTGCGGCAGAGCGAGCTCGGCTCGCAGGTCGCTTTTGTAAGGATTGTCTCGCAGTTTATACCTGGAAGTTTATTTAAGTTACAGTTTATTTTCAAAAAATAACTGGCTTATAATTATACTTAAAATAAACCATTTATACTAATTAAAAAAGCTTTGGATTTTTTAAATAAAGAATATATATATTTTACTAACATGGTACACTTCGAAGACTCTCTCTTAAGTTTTTACGCCTAGGCCCTGGACTATGATGAAAATTGGTACAGAGATAAGAGCAGAAGTTACAGAGAGAAGAGAGAAATCTATAATAAGTATGGATATAATGGGATAATAATATGGAAAATAATGTAAATTGTACTGGAAAATCGATAATTGAATTTAATAGTACTAAGGGTAATAACCGTTAATAATAGTACCGAGTTAAAGTACCTGGTTATTTATGGAAATCTAATAAAACATAAAGGTACTTTTTTATGTCATTAGAATTACTGAGTAAAATACTTTTTTATTAATAAATATGTCTTTGTATACATGTTTAATGTAATTATAAATATTAAAATAAGTTTACCTGTAAACCCCGGCGCACAAACACAAGTGTATCCCCCCTCTCGGCGGAGACAAGTACCGTTGTTGACACAGGGCGACGAGTAGCACAGATCTACTTCTGTGTCGCACATGTAGTGTTCTTGTGATCCTGAAAAATATTAAGTTTGCGTTATTCAAAAAATCTACAAGACTCTTTTACAGGTATATCTATGAATTTGATACAGAGTATATAGCATAAAAAAGCTATTGTTGATGATTATAAAGGAAGATGTGATCTTTGTTCCGTATTTTTATTAATAGATTATTCTATTTATTCGAATTACTATTTTCTATTTCAAAATACTATTTTATAAATATGCCAATTTTCATCAACCTTATTAGCATACCTTAATAGGAAACAAATACAACAAAAAATGAAGACCAAGCAAAACAACATATTAAGAAACCAATTGTATCTTACTACAGTCTTAAAAAGTTTAGATCATCACAGACTAAATCAAAGACTATCTAAAAATTTATTCAACAAATCATTTTTAATAAATCCAAATAAAAGCAACTAACCAGTAAATCCCTGAGGACACTGGCAGGTGAAGGTAGTGACGGGGTAGATGGGTCGGAATAGCACCGTATCACTGGTAACGAAACCAGACGCGTTGCCGAACTTCAGCACCGTGAGACACTCCTCGTAGTTGAGGCACGGCTCGTGCACGCACACGTTGTCGTCGAACGGCAATACCTGGCATAGGAGAGTAGGTAAGAGAAAAGGTACTGAAAACGATTAAAAGAGCCACATGCTGCGTCAGCATTGTGCTGACGTAGTGGTATTATAGCGGCGACTTACTGTTGCTACTGCGACTGATTTGTATCGACGTAGCGCTACCACTGCGTAGTTTTGGTTAAATTGGTGTCCATGGCACAACGGTATGACGGAGAAATAGTCTTTTAATAACTCATTACTGACCACAGGTCTTACCTCATACTGAGGATGGCTTCAACTCTTTAATGGCCCACTACTGAGCACGGGTCACTCCTCATATATGAAAAAGCTCAAAGCATACTGCAGCACGCTGTTCCTATTTGGATTTGTGCAGGATTACTGAGAATGCCTAGAGCATATTCAGGGGTATGCTGTTAAATACTTGAAGGAGTGCAAGCGGGCCCTACAAACCGGTCAAGACAGCTTAGCAACACGTCTTCATCATCTTATTTCGGAAAAGGACTTAACGTGCGCACGCAGATAATTTTTCATCGAAAATTACGAATCAGCCATATCTTTCTTTAGTAACTAACTATTGGAACAAAAAGCATCTATCTATGGATATCGATAGGTTGTTACATTGTTGACCATTCAAGATAATAATTGAACTTCTAATAACTTAATTTGTTTTACTAACCTGTACAGTAGCTAGTCTGGCTAACGTCGCTCTATGTAGGTACACTCTCTCCCTCAAGTGCGTCGGTGAATAGTATTGAGAAGTATCGCCGCCGATACCAACTTCTGCTTCTGGTCGACGCGCAGAGAACGATACGTTTAGAATGTTACCAGTTACATCCGTGTCATCCTGAAATAATTGTACAAACATTAGTAAAATATATGACGTAGGTACATGCATTTAAATGATATAGAAAGGAATTTACGTGTTAGTAAAAGAAGTAAAAGAGTTTATTTGTGCGCTCTAATATTCTAATCTGGCTTGTATTCAGCTATCAAGTTGTAGTCGCAACTTCGTTTCTATCATACATGATTTTTGCGAAACTTTAACCGTTTACGCAGCACACACAGCGGAAGCTCTCAATAGGAAAAAAAACCCCAATTTTGAAATATTATTAGTCGTAGCGTTATGGTATATAGCCTATAGCCATCCTCGATAAATGGGCTATCTAACACTGAAAGAATTTCAAATCGACCAGTAGTTCCTGAGATTTGTGCGTTCAAGCAAACAAATAATCAAATTCTTCAGCTTATTATTATAGATTTATATTACTTTAGATTTATACATATGTATAAGCCCTAATGACTTTCCTACTTCAAAATGTGTAATTCAGTATAGGGAACTCTATACACTGGCTCTAGTACGTATATGTGTTTTGGTTTGTTAAATTATACCTAGGTAACCACAGAAACCTACAACAAATTGTTTTCGATTATACTGTCCGTTAATCTCACACAGAGTTTTCATTTGTTTGGTATATTGGTATCGTTATTTATTTTTCAATTTCGCCTCAAGTTTAGATTCTTTGTGTACATAAAAAATATACAAACAAATATAAATAAATATACCGAGCCTAACATACAGGTTTCTTCTTATATATGAAGAGGCCACAAAAATAAAAGATTAATTAGTTACTAATCATCAAAGTATTACAACTCTTTGTCGTCCGTAAGCCTGTCTTGCCTTCAGTTTAACCATTATTATAATTACTCTTTTTTACCGGTAAATAATGGTTGTTAATGCCGGAAATAATGATAAAAACAATTCTCTAGAAATCAACCTTCGAGATTGAATGCGGTAAAGTAAGATAATAGAAGAAAAGAGAGATCTCTCTCTCTCTTTTTCTTTTCTCTCGAAACCTCATACCGCTTTTCTCTCGAAAAGAAAAAAATAGAAACGATTGCTATCTCATTTTTGACATGAACCAAGACTTTGTTTACATGTGTCGTTCGTTAGAATTGTAAAAACTCTGCATATTTATATACTATATTGTTACCTGTACACTAAACACGTATATGTTCTCTTTAGGGCACGGTACGATGGCTGCGAGTCCGTCTACAAAGAAGCCCAGAAGTGGTGACAGGAACCGCTCAGCAGTCATGTCATTGAGCCGCACTGTGATGGAGTTAAATAGCATCTCCTCGGTGATCAGTCTCACCACCAGCTGCATCACCGCTTTCACTTCGTTCACACCGTCTGTGGTGATTCAATAATGGAATTTATGGCAAAAATCTATCATTTTGACAACAAAATTGTCACTTTCGAATGTCCTTTGTAAAAGGTCTTTATAGACTAACGAAACACGATATTAGTAACATAAATCCTTATTTATCTTTAAACCATAAAAACTTCGTTGTATGCTAAATGTCTGTCTGTTCCATCATTATTTTTTTCTTTAAGCTCACAACATATACATCATTTCAAAATAACTGTCCCACTATTGGGCTCGGGTCTCCACTCACAATGTGAGGGGTACAGGTTATAGTCTACAACGCTTGTCAAGTGCGGATTGGTGGACTTCACGCACCATCGAGAACTTTATGGAAGAACTCTCAGAAATGTAGGTTTCCTCACGATGTTTTCCATCACCGTAGCAAGCGATAATCAACTTTTGATACTCATATAACTCTGAAAATTAGAGTTGCGCGCCGCCGGATTTGAACCCAGGACCTCCCGTTTGAGAGGCCAACTTTCTAATCGATAGGCTATCACTGCTTGATTTCAAATCACTAGGCTATCATGATACAGTTTGCAGTAACAAAAAAAACCATATATGTAGAGGGCTTTTAGACCAATATGTCTGGAAATCGAGGTTAAATTTTGACAACATTAAATTAGCAATAGCACAATATACTTCGTGTAATAAAGCGGACATCACTCAATATTTAGTAGTCAATATATATTCAGTCGTCAGTTTAATATTCTATTGTTCAAGATAATTTAAGTTCATCCTCTCTTACCAGTAACGGATATTTCCATAGTAGCTAGTTTCGGTACATTGGTGTTCAGTTGCGGCGACAAAGTCATGCTTCCTGTAGTCTCGTTTAATAGCACTAGATTCGCATTGTTGCCTGACAAAATCCGATATTGGAGCTAAAAAAAAATATTATTTTTATATCGGACTACAGAGGAGATATTCAATATTATATTTTATTTCTATTAACCTTAAACTGAAACTCAAACAACATTTAAAGGTACATAGAACATATCATATTTAATGTTATGCCACAAATTACTAAAGTCCATTTACCTTATCTTTGACATCGGCGTCATAGGCTGGTACTCTACCGAAGGGCCCCACAGGAAAACAATCTTTATAATTATTGAAAATGACCTGAAAATCTTTCATCATAGGTGCGTTGTCATTGACATCTGTCACTAGTATCTCAACCCTGACGTCATTCCACAAGGGAGGGCTGGCAGCTCGTATGACCAGCTCGTACTTCTTCCTTGGACTCTCGTAGTCCAAATCGACCATTGTGACTAGTACTGCCTTGTCTGAGCCTTGTCTTGTTTCTAATGAGAAGCTGTTGGAGTCCTCGCCACCTGATAAGGACATTATAAATTCTAATCGTTTAATTATTGATGGTCCTTCGAGCCGGATACAAATTGGATCATATTTTCTTAATAAAATATATATCTGTGTATTATACTCATAAGTACTTAATTTTCTGTGAAGGCTATTATTAATAATGTTCTTTTTAATTTTGAAAAGTCTAAATACTATAAATGTTCAAATATACTATACCTTTAATAGAATAATGTACGACCGCATTAGGACCTTCATCAGGATCATGAGCATATATTTCCCCAATAGTGGTACCGATAGGACTATTCTCAGGGACGTAAAACATGAGGCAATCGCTTTCGAAGACCGGCGGTGAGTCGTTAATATCCTCAACTTTTATGTGAACTATAACCTGAAAGATTACACTAAATCTTAAGCAACTAATAAATAGATCTTACTGTATTACTCAGAGTTAATGCTTAAGTCGTTCGATGTATAGAATTTATATACAAAATTAGTACTAAGGAGCGATTTATGTAACCAGTTACGATTATGAGTGCAACAGTTACACATCATTTATAACTTTATATTAAGGAGGCTCTCTATTGATAACTAATTCTCAATATGATCAATGTTCTTATTGTATTTAGTCCGCCTTTATCTTTGATGCTGTATTATATGTTCTTATTTAAAATTTACCACAATCAAAGCAGAGGTGGCCAGTCCGAATAAACGCGAATCCATATAACTGAGAGACGGATAATCGAATTTCTATTGCATTTAGTTTTTTATTTTGTTAGTTTCTACTAGAAAGCACCCATAACAGTTAAACAAGTCCAATACAACTTACAGTCGAACTCTGCGGTGGAGTACCCCCATCGATCGCAAGTGCCTTCAGATCGTACGTAGCAACAGACTCTCGATCCAGCGCCTTGTTGGTCCTAATGACCCCGGAGGCGGGGTCTATGACGAACGACCCCTCCTCTCGGTCCCGCGCCTCCAGCTCATAGTGCACGCGCCCGTTCAGACCCACGTCTGCGTCCGTCGCGCTCACTTGGGTTACTGATGTACCTGATGAATAAAATTAAAAGGTATTCTATATGCGATGTATTGTTTTATACGTTACTCCTTGTAACTCAAAAACTGCATTTGTTATTGTTACTTTACAGTAGTTTTATTACACATTAGTATTAATGTATATTAACAATAGTTTTTGCCGGCGGCTTCGCTCGCGTGGTGTGTTCATAAAACCTTTATTTCAGACTATAATCTATATCTGTACCAAATACCATTAGACCCATCATTATCTTGGATGTTAATGTTGCATAAGATGCGTTGGTAGGTAATCCATGACCTAGCTCCTCTGCTCATAAACCAGTTATTTCCACCAAATATAGTCACAACTCACCAACAAGCGCGTCTTCCATAATACTGGCCGTATACAGCTGCTGTTTGAACACTGGCTCGTTGTCGTTGACGTCCACAACCGATATCTCCACGTCGGTAGTATCTGATAATGATGGGACTCCGCCGTCTCGGGCCGTTACTGTAAGTAGGTAGCCTGAAAAGAATGATAAAATGTCGCATTCAATTCAATTTGTTAATTACCAGAAAGTAGTGTATGGTACTGGTACTGAGTTTTAATATACTTTCTCATTAAATGGCTCACTACTTAATACGGGTCTCCTCTAAACATAAAGCCTAGAATATATACATACATACATAGAGCCTTGGATAATGGTCAACCAAAGTATCAAAGGTTTTTAGGTCACCCGAAAATAACCAACAAAGATAAGCGACTGTAATATATGTATATAACATCGGTTTCACTTTCCCACTGTTGCATTGAAACACTTCTCTTCGATTCCCGTTCAGACTTGCCTAACTTTTTAAAGTTATGGATGTTATTTGTGAAATATATTTGTGTTGTCTATGCTAATCATTGTTTCCTAAGACGAAATGATTTGATTTGAGTACGGAATCATTTATTTTAAAATTGTTTCATAGACTCACCACTCATAGTTTCCCTGTCAAGCGGCTTATTAGTAGTAATGGCTCCGGTGTGTGGGTTGATGAGAAACTCATGGTCGTGATGAGCGACCGCCTCGTTCGATATCTCCGAGCTGAGTGCGTACGTGATCTGAGCGTTTACGCCCACGTCACTGTCCGTAGCTGACACTACTAGTACTGTCGTACCCACAGGTGCGTCCTCAAATACCTACGTTATCAAATTATAAAAAGAAATTAACTTCATAAATGAAAAAAATAAGTATTTAGAAATTAAAAAACAATTTTGTTAAGGAAAATTGGGAAGGTCTAGATTATTTTTGGTCAATAAATAAAAGAAATATTGCAACTGATTCGCGTTTTTATTAAGGCGTCTTGCCAGAAGACGGATTACAAAAATTTACACTTATATTGGAGGCAACTGACATAGATTATATAAATTCCACAGAGTAACATTATTAACAATATTTTATTGCTGGAGTATCACAACAGATATTGATGGTCGGAAAAATTGACATGTGCAATATTACATTACCGCCTCATATCGCCTACGTAAGATGCAGCTATCATTTATGGGGCTGGATGTACATTAAATAAAGTGCTTATTCACGAAACAAGGACTAAACGAAATTATCGCTTTAAGCAAGAGGGTATTATAGTAGAAATGTTAAAGTTCAACTTCACACTTTATTTTGAAGACCAATAAAATGAAATTACCTAAATAGTCAGTAAATAATTTGAAAAATTACTTACTGAGGCGGTGTATGGTGCATTTTCAAACACAGGAGCATAATTATTGGCATCAGTGATATTAATATGCACCATGGCAGTGTCTGACCGTCCACCAGAGTCCGTGGCTGTTATAGTCAGCACATAGCGTCTCTCCTGCTTGTAGTCCAGCGGCTGGGCAACCGTCACTAGCCCACGCCCATTCTGGGATGTTATCGAGAAGCGCCCTCTAGTGTTGCCCCCCGTTATTTCATAGTGAAGTCTGGAAAAAATCTTATGATGAATTTTAAATCAAGTTACGACTAACTTCTAGGGCTATAATTATAAGGATCAGGCGGGAATCAATCCATGAACTCCTCTACTTTGATAGGAAACTACGCTACGATGAAAGTTATCAACAAGTTGTTCACGTGAAAATGATGTAATCCGCGGAACTCCAGTTCAGTTCTTACAGTATAGCTTCACAACTGAGAGACTAGATGGCGCTAGTCATGGCATTAACCAATTGACATAATATGGACACTACATTTTTGTTCTTATTAGGTTAAGCCTCAAACATCTTGATGATTGATTTGGATTATAAGTTACCTATAAGCTACCTCAATGAAATGAGGTTCCGTCAACATTTATTCAGTCACTGAAAGACACGTTGCCAATAAACATCGCTTAACACATAGCTCATTTAAAACTATACAGAAAACCTCAAATTACAGGTTACAAAGGGCGGATGCCTAATTATAATATAATATATAGGTGTCTTCACATTACCTATTATCCTCATCAGCATCAGTAGCGGTGACGGTGACGACCGGCGTCCCAGGAGGCTCGTCTTCAGCTAACTCCAGCTCGTATTGCGGCGGAGAGAACACCGGGTCGTTGTCGTTGACGTCCTGTACGACCACGACGACGGACGCGCTCGCTGATTTGCTGGGCGACCCGCCATCGGTTGCCGTTACCTATATCATTTGTATTAGTTGAAGTTGCTACTGAGCTTTTGCTACATGTGTGCCTGTACACTAATACCAGGCAACGATAATAAAGTACATGTATATCCTATTTAAATCATAATTGACAAAGTCACAGATTTTTTTTATGATGTATGTATTGATGCTAGTAACGATATGATGTAGCCAACACTATACACACTAATTCTTAATACTGAGTCAAACTTTTAACACATTAATAATACTTGGAAATTTTGACATAGACATTAATACTAACGGTAACGCAGGTGCTGAAGTAGGCGACTGTTAGTGTACTATTGTAATGTACTACATACTACATATACTACTGTAAATACATATGTACTTGTACATGTAATTGTACATGTACATATACATGTACTACATATGTAATGTACTACATTTACATAGAGCTAGACCGTTTTTTCATTTTGCTACTTGATTTACATGTTTTTTGCTTTTTAATAAACTCTTATTAATCCAATTCTCAAATCTATTATTTACACAAAATCAAATTCGGAAACTCCCATCCATCCATCCTGTCAGACTAGTATTCTAAACATGGGATCGATAGATAGAGAGAGAATTTTAGTATCTAGTTCCAAGTGACTTTGATGATCAAATTAGGACATACCTGCAGTTGATATTTTGACTGCACTTCTCTATCGAGCGGCGCTGATGTGTACACCCATCCCGAGCGTGGATCGATGGTGATAGGCAGATCGTTGGTTCCGCCGTAGTTCTTGTCGGATAGACTGTACGTCAGCTCTGCGTTGACACCTTCGTCCGCATCGTAGGCTTGTACCTGCAAGACACAATTATATTATATTTAATAGCTTAATACTAATAACTTCTCAATTTGATAATTACATTTAATACATATTCCAAATACATAGTCTTTATTATCAGTAGGAACCTATATGGGAAGTTTTTAATCAGTCTTAGTAATGGACAAAATTGCATTGGGTTTGGATCTCTTTTAGTAATAATTTCCAAAAATTGAATAAATGTTAGACTAAATTACTGATGTGTGTCCTAAAAACAACTTATACCTAAAATTAGTAATACTTGCCCTAACGATGCTGTATCCAACAGGTACATTCTCACTGACGCTCTCCTGGAACAGTGACGTGTAGAATCGAGGCGAGTTGTCGTTCACATCCTTTACGTTGACGAGAAGTTGCGTGGTGTTCGACCGGGACGGACTACCGCCATCTAGTGGACAATACATAATAAGCTTTATTACACTACAACCCGAAGGTAGAGTGGGAGATATTGTTTTTAGCATTAAGTATGCCTCTTTAAATTTAATTTTAGAAAGAATATAGAAATAATAAATAAATAACTAAATTATCTTGCTATGGTGATTTCTCTGTCTATCCTATTTGTCCTTTTATGGATTTAACTTCAACTTGAAGATGTAACTTTTATGAGTTACTCTATAGAGATACGCCTTTATTGTCTTCCGTCGTCGATTTATATCGAAACATACATATGTATAAACATGATTCAATTCCAGCGGCTACTTGACAACTCGAGACTACGTTTATATCCCTACTTCTTTTGTATTGAAATATCATTTTTATTGTTGTTATCAGTTTAGATGTGACTTATTTTGTCTTTAAGCACACACAAGCGTTATATGTCTCAAACGTGATATTCCAACCCACCTTGAGCCCTGATAACAAGTCTGTAACTCCGCACTTGCTCGTAGTCGAGTGCCTTCACCAGAGACACGTCTCCACTGAGGCTGTCGATCGAGAACTGCATCTGAGTGTTGCCGCCAATGATCGCGTACCTGATCGCCGCGTTCGCGCCCACGTCCGCGTCCGTTGCTCTGTGTAACAGAATTACAGATGGCATTAACATTTTAACGCCATCTAGTGTGAAACATTGTACCTAAATCCAATAATAAACCAATTATGATACCAGATGGGACTACTACGTACCTACCACATTAATAACAATAGATAAAGAGAGATATTACTTAGGGTCAAGGAATTGATTATAATTTTATGTTCGAAAACAATGTCATTATTTTGTGAAACGGCACCAGTACATGGAATTTGGCACCAGTACAATGTAAATTATTGGTAGGTATTGATTTAGTTTATTGGACCTATTGGTTTTAGTTAATAACTGGTTTACACCAGGCTATGTCACCGACGAAAGTCGGTCTGGTATATATTAAATAACAGTCTTTAAAGTACCTACATCACAATTCTGAGCTCCATAAAACGAATAACAAAGTATTTTAAAAGAAAAATCAGAAGCGCCGATAATGAATATTTATTATCTTTGTTCTGACAAAACTTCTACAAGGTTCTTCGGCAAAGAGCTCTTCGGTGCAGCCAATGGAGATTTTAAGTTGGTTAAAAGATGTTGGGAGTGCTTTAAGCCTCTATAGTTCTGAACAGTCTTGCCGCTCCAAACTATCTCGACCGGACTGTTCAGTCCCTCTCATTAAAAATTGTACAACTTGGAAACTTTGTAAGAAACAAAAGCTATTAGTTTGCACTTCGTTCAGCTACGACTAAGTTTTATCATAAACAACCGGCAGACAGATTTTGTTTCATATAGCTATAATTATTTCTTAATTTATCGATCAAACAGTATCGGCTATTCATTTTTAGTAAATTCTTTGTCTAGTAATTCTAGTAATATTTTTTGGAATACGAATAAATATAAATATATGTATATATATATATATATATATATATATATATATATATAATTATACAAACAATGAGTCATATAATACCATAAAATATCA
>DWJZ01007429.1:0-12126 GCA_018249125.1 Asbolis capucinus
TGTATATATTATTTCATTAAAATATAATATATAATACATTACTTTGGTAATTATAAACTTTCATCCCCTATTTCAACTCCTTTAAGCAGTTTTTCGCGAGAATATGTTTTTCCTCAACTTTTGTACCAAGTTTCATCAAAATTGTTTCAGTAGTTTAGGCGGGAAAAGTAACAGACAGAGTTACTTTCGCATATACAAATATTAGTGAGGATTAACCTTTCCTAGCCGGGCGCGTTGTTTTGATTGTAAGTGAAAAGTAACCAATATCGGAGGCACACGGTAGAAAGATCGGTGACCGTTAGTGGCAAAAATTTCAGGAGCACTTCCGGCCCTCGGAAGCACGTAACGCCCTCGGCACCGATTGTTATCCTCAGATAACCTGTCGTAGGCCTTCAACCGACACACTCCAGACTCTTGGGTTGGCCATTAGCCCTACCAATCGGTAGAGGCTGTTCTAACCTACTCAGGATGGAAGACCAGTGGTCAATATTTGATTTTCATATTAAGTTCTTTGCTGACTGTACTTGCATTCTTTTCTTCATGAATTTTTGACTGGGCAGTAACTGTGCATGCTTGTGTTCGTGTGTCGCGCACACATGCCAGCGTTTATGTGTGCATACTGTGGCAAGATCGTACATACGTCACATGCTGACGTCACATTGCTCGACTGCGCCACGCCTGACAGGAATATCCTATTTGCTAAAATACCATAAAATTCTTCAGGAATCATTGTCCAAGTTTACTACATGTTTAGTATATTTTTTATTTGTACATAGTAAAAAATAATAGCAGTAGATAAAATATTAAAAAACCTGTCTTAATTCAAAGCGTATTAAATTATTGGACTGTAAATGTTTTAATAATGGAAATATCTTCAAATATTTTAAATAACATCAAATTCAATAGATAAAATAAAACATAATTGCTTGGTGAGTTCAAGGACAAGTTATTGACCAGAATCTTAATAAGTGTGAAAAGAATTTGTTGCGCTTTAAGTCATGCAGAGCCAAATGAAACCGATCTTAGTACTTTGTTAAATAAATGAAAGGAAATGTTAATGGCTAACTTCAATACACTACTGAGCAGGGACCTCTCCTCATGCTGAGGAGGCCTAGAGCATACTCCACCATGCTATGCCAATAAAGATTGGAGGTGGCGTTAGTGACCAACACAAATGAAAAACAATTACGAAAATTTTACAATAATTACTCGTAGATCGAAAATTATTTTCGTCGTAAAAAGAGCACAGAATCAGCGAGCGTGAAGCAAGCGAACATGTCTGAAAAATGTTCGTACATATATTTTGACAGATCAGCAACAATTATCTGTGCAATTGTTGCTGATCGTTTGTTACATGCCCGCTGTTTGCATATTTTAGTTGATAGAGGTATGAGTCCTCGGATACCTACGAATGAATGAATTAATTATTTAATGAATTAAATGTAGACTTTATAACCTAGTCCTTATATTCGAAATTGATTTTTAAAACTATTCGAAAGTCAAACTACGCCATCGCTTCAACAAATCCCACGATGAGTGGTCTTGGAAAAAGAAGAGGCAAGAAATTATAAAGGAGTTCTTCTACTCACAGTTACCGATAACACGATTACTCACGGCTATATTAAACTCATGTCGAAGCATTCTTTTCCTGTGAAATTACAATACAAAACTTTCAAAACAACTAACTTTTGCCGTCCTATACCCTGGTACCACACCAATACGAGGCATTCTAATAGGTTTAAAATTGCATTACAATTTTCCTTTGCGAAATGAGAAAATGTTTTCTGTTCCGTAAAACACTATATTTAGAGCGCTGAGAGAAATTTTATTGTATTCATGCGAAACACGTGCATATACAATTATACTATTAAGAATACAAGCAAGTTTTAGAATGGAACATGTCACATTGCAATTACTGTACACGTTTATGCAATAATATGGAGTAACTTTCTGGAGATTCTCTTAAAATACTTCGGTGCTTACACACTCATACCTTCTTGGACCGAAAGTTCCTTAAATGGAAGCCACATCTCTGGAAAAAGTAGTCAAGGCGCTCTGTGACCAGCCGGCCGATTCTCGTTTTACCAATTTCAAAAACGTTCAAGTTCAGAAGTCGTTCGATTGCAGTCCAGGTGTAAATTGGTATTCACATTTATATTCGTATTATTATACTTATTTTTATTATGTTATTATTTTTATATATTGTTATTATATTTTAATACAACTTCAAATCTACATGAACAGAATAGAGTTGACATTTTTTTGACAAAGAATTTAACATTGTTGTCGTTAGGATGCAATTGAAAGCCGATCGCGAATGTGAAAACTAAATTGCGCTTCAACGACAAAGTCGCTAAGATATCGGTACGACTCATGAAACAAAAATCGGCAAAAAGATGTACTAATAACCTTTAAGTAGACAAACGGGCATCCGTTGGGTTCTAAAGGCTCAACACCAGTCAGAGTGGGTTAAATTAGGCCTGAGTTCAGCAGTGAATTTCCAAAGGATGATGGATGGACCTTCAAGGATTCCCTCTTCAGATATTGTAAGTACTAATAAAATATTTAATGTGTTCCAAGAATATAAGAAAATAGCTACACAAAATAATTTATTTGAGTTTCAGTGAATTTAAATCAATATTCATTATTCATTCTAATATAATATTTATTAATACTACTTATTTAAGACCGTTAGCCACTCAACATTGCCAGCATGGAATTTCTCTCAAACACGTGTCATTTGCAGCAGCATATGAAACTAGCTAACAGTAGTCAGCTAGACCTGTAATTTAGAAACTATCCCAGGAACAATTTTGTCTCCAAGTTCTATTGCAGTAATATTGTATTCAAGAAACAATTGTGCATTTAATGAAAATAAAGAACTTTGACAAGGTATAAAGAGACCATTGTTATTGTATCTTGTTACGATGCTGATAAATATATGGTTACAATATTTATACTCCGGTTTTGATTCGGATAGAATATTAACGATATAGATAAAATGTTATATACAAATTATATGCCCGATATCGGTTGCTAGGCAACTATTGTTTAAAATTAATTAATTTGGAATCATGACCGATGTATGAATTGTGTAAAATAGTTACCTTAACTCCACCCTGGCAGACCAGGGAGACGTAAGAGGCCATATAGATCTACCAAGTATTTACGTGGCAGGATCAAATCTATATATGTATGTATATATGACATGAGTAAACATATTACTAATTATAAAGAGGAAAGATTTCATTGTTTCTATTGTTCCTTCAGGAGAATAGGCTCCGAAATTACTGAACCGATTTGAAATGTATACATTCAAGATACTATGTTGTCCTTCATAAACAGGCTTTAAATATTTTCAAAAACGTTAAAGGGCCCTTATGAAAACTTCGATAATGTAACCCAACATGTGAAATAAGACCAAAAAAACACTTGTACCGCGCACGCCGCGGAAATCATTGACCATAGAGCAATGTGATGTACTACAGTTTTATAGAGGACATCAATATGTACAAATAAGTCCCTCATATCATACGTGTACCTGTTAAAGTTATGTCACAATAACTACTTTTCTGGTAATCTCTTGAAGTGAACCGAAGGCAGCTCGTATTATATACATATATACGCGAAATGGCTTTTCTAGGCACGTTGTTTTATAATAGTTTCGAGCAAGGAACACACTTCCACAAATATCTGAAATTCCCTAAAGGCTCGCGGTTCAGCTACACGATTCCCCACGAATACAATTGCATACAAAAGTGAGGGAAAACGAGCCACTTTAGCTGAAACTATTTTGCTGCCCTCAGGGACAGCGGCACCTACTATCGATCTACCTCCTACGCGTATGTACTGTGTAAGTTTGTTAGGAACCTAGTGAAGTGAAGGAAAGGAAGAGGTCAGAAGAGAGGTGAAGGAAAATGTCGTGAGGAAACCTGGACTCCTGCGAGTTACCCCTACTCTTCTACCCATGATGGCGCACTATTGAGCACGGGACTCTCCTCATACTGAGGAGGTCTAAAGGTTACAATGCGGATTGGTGGAGGGGTTAGTGGCCAACCCAATTGTCAGAAATTTTTATGCCACCCGAAACCCTCCGAAATTAAAGATTGGCAACAACCGACGACCTTATGTGCACCCCAAAGCGTGGAAGAGTTCATGAAATATTTGCCACTAGCGCTCACCCATTATCTTATGGAAATACTTATTTTGTTTTAGTACGATGATTGAGCCACACCGCTAACAGGTCTACACGCGACTGACGGACGCACAAAAACATCAGACTAACACCACTCCGTTATCTGGGTACGACCCTTTTCTATCTTTGAAACCTCTGCAATACAGATCTATCTATCGAAACAAGTAAGGCAATTAACTCTTTCCGAGTTACTCATATATTCGACTGTGTGATATATACCAATCTGCACTTGATCTGCTGTAGACTATAGCCTGTAATCCCTCACAGAGGAGACCCGACACCAGCGTTGGGATGATATGAATTGCAATAATGAAGTTTGTGAGGTTGGATGGTTAGACAGACATAAAACCCTTTCACGCCAAGCATATTAAAAAGATGTTAATCAAATTTAACACAGAGATACAAAGACTACATTCATCGGGATACCAGCCAAGCCGTGGAAGCCCTTTCGATCTTTGTGCCAAATTTCTTGCAGAATTCAATAGTTTTTGCATAAAGAAGTTACAAACATCCATCCATCGGAAACCTTACCTTGCCAATATTTTAGAGCTATGTAAAATCTGTATAATTATCTTTAAAATTGTCTATGATATGTCTGTTGTCTATTCTTTTTCTTCTCAAATTAAACTCCGTTCCGATGTACGGTTTCATCTTATTTACGACCAATGAACCCTTATTTTCCTATTCACAAATTTGTGCATTACTAATATTAATAGGATTTATACTCATACGTAATCGAGTACTACAAAGAGTAGGGGATTTGAAAAAGCCTTCAAACCATTTTACATTTCTCTCTGTAAGTACCAGTTTTCAGAATTGTACTAAAGTACTCGTAGATATTGGAAATAGTAGTAGTTCGCAAGGATCCAGAATGCCTGTTAACGAGAATCCCGAGGCAAGTTAAGAGATAGACTGAAATATTGAAAGTCCTAATTTTGTATCAGACTTTTGATCGGAATTCCAGTCACGGTTGTGTAACATTATTAAAAGTCAAAGTGAAAATAAAAGTCGAAGTAAACGTCAAATCATTTATTTCATGTAGTTTTTTAATACGTAAAAAGAATCCCTACTATATTAAAAATGCGAAATTAACTCTGTCTGTATGTTACGCTTTGATGCCTAATCCACTAAGCCGATTTTGATGAAATTTGGTGAGGAGATATAGTTAACTTTGAGGAAGACTATAGGGTACTTTTTATTGCCAAAAATGGGTGACAAAGGGTTAAAAGATGGGATGAATGTTTGTATGGAAATTCGCTTCTTTGAAAGATAGGACTGTAAAATTTTGTAATTTGCAAGTAATTCACATATAGCAAAGAGCAGCATTTTGACCACCACCCACCACCACGACCTCGCGAACAAAGTTGCTGGTAAAAGTTAGTATAACAGTATAGCAGTAAGTTATCTAAAAATCTATTACTGTTTTAAAAATCCGTAACCAATCCTTGCATAATACTTGATGTGTAATGTCACAGACAATATTTGATTCACCGACTACGTAACAAAATATATAACAGAATAAAAAAAAGGAAGAAAAAAAATCTTTTTAACCAAAAAGATATACCAATTTCATCATGTGTAGAAATATTCGTCCTGCGTTGCAACGTCTGTATTTCACATCAAATTTTATAGGTTTTTTTACCAGTTCTGGGAATAAACCTTAACTGAAATGTCATGTGGACAACGCAGCTTTATTGTGTCGCTCCGCGGTTGAATTTCGTCGAAATTTAACTTTAAACTTTAATCAAGAGGAATATTGGCGGGAAAATATTACATATCTGTGCAAATTGCATGTTTAACATATAATAGACAAAACGAGGTTTCCATCCGTATTCATCACAGCATGTAAAAATAAGGCGTCCCCTCACCGCATATTTCTGTTTGTATGTTCGCGATAAACACAAAATCTACTAAACAGACTTTCATGCGATTTACACCAATAGATAGAGCAATTCCTAATGAAAGTTTTAGTGTGTAAATTATGAAAGTTTAGGGTAAAATTTTAGAAATATGACAAGTTGAGTATATTGAGAAATTCGGAAAAAAACAAGTCATCCATGCGGATTTTAGTGGATTATAAATGGTAATTTTATGATTTACAAAATAAGTTGTATAACTTTCTCAGAATAATTTACGCAATAAAGCGTAAATTTATACATATTTATATGTATATGTCTTCGTCCCAAAATAGAATCACTTTCAGAAGCTTAATAGTATTCGTTACTTGAATCAGTCACACATCAACTTAAAGCTGACGGGATTGCAGAGATACAAATCGATTTTTCAAATATGTGTCTCGAATAGAAAGGTCCATCCAAGATGGCTGCCCAACCGCCATCGATACGACACTTCGCAAGAGTGACAGACTTCTTCAGATCTTGTCTCTTGAGAGGTTTAATTAGTCAAACGTCGTCAAGCGCTTTTACTGCTTTGTTTATTATGCAATAAACAGTCGTTTTAATAAAAAAAAACCCAGAAGAAAAAGGTCCTAAAATGTAACAACTATATTTTACCAACTTCTTAATATACAACATACTTTATAACCTATAATTACCACCGTAAGTTGATTGGGTTTATACCCAATCAGGGGTTTTACAGTTGGGTTAAACAGTTATCTGTATAATTAATTATTTATTAACTGTATAACATATGCAATAAATACATAAGGTTTCATTTAAAACTAAAAATATCAAATAATAGTTGTAATGATATTGCACTTTCAAATCATTGTTTCACTTCCTCGTGACAGTTGTAACTGTTAATAGAATTTGTTTTACTTTATTGTGATTTTACCAGTGTTTCTAGTAGGCCTTGGAGCTTAGTTGGAACTGACCCTGTGAAGATTGGTTGCGGGCTCGAATCCCGGAACAGGTATTTGTGACGGTTGCAGTTTAATTATTTTTCGTTTTTTTTTTTAGTTCAATACCATAAGGGTATAACGAGATCCCTGAGACTGCTGGTTAACCAGCTTGCTGTTAACTTGTGTAACTTGTGTAACATACAGATGGTGTATTTTTGTTGGCATTATAACAACAAACTTTTGTGGTTATGGTGTTAGAATTAAGTGAAATTGCTATTAAATTGTTTTAAGTTCTGAGTGTTTCCTACTATTAAGAACAGCAATAAATGTTGAAAAGTAATATGTGTGTTTAAGATGATAATAAATCAGTCGTGTGCTAGCTTGTGATTAATTTATTTACACTAGTAATAATATAAAAAGCTTAATAATAAAATTGATAAGAAAGCAAGAATATACTCATTTTGCGTAATCCTACCATCGAGCAGGTAACTTCTGTCACCTCTTAAGACATTGTGGTCTGCTATTATGGAATTGAGGTAGGAATTCTAAATAGCCCTAAGATGGTGCCGTGTTTTGTTTCTCGAGTTATTCCTCATAATTGTGGTATATTTAAGATGTCCAAGACAGGGAATTCTAGCGCAGAGATATGTATGGAGTGTATTACAAGTTTAAACTTTGAATAGGAATATTTTTTTTGCCATCTTGCTGCTGGTATATTCGTGGGATTGGCAAAAAAACAGAAAAAAACACCTGAAAACAAAGATGTATTTAAATACTACTTGAATAAACTCATTGTAATTACTACAGTACTATCTTTTAAACTTTTATTTCAGAATAGTTGTCATTATTTTCATCATTATCTATAGTACTACGTTAAAAAAAACGTCGATTTATGTTTGTGCTAAGCAAGACTTTATCTGCAATGCATTGATACGATCGCAACTGACTGTTGGTTGTCAGACTGTGGAATTTCATTTTTATTGAAATTTAAACGACAAAGCTAGCTGGTATTTTTACATAACAGAAAAAACTACAATTATCGGCACAAAAAATTTACGAAACAAAAATTTTGTTATACATTGTCAAGTATCAAACGATTAGGTTCTCGCTCACAAAAACAGAATCACGTATTTAAAAATTCGAACCGTTATTTTCTTTTTTAGCAATACCCACATTTATAACAAATATGTTTCCACTCTACTTGCTTTGACACTTAAGTATTATGTCAGAAAAATCTTTTAATCGAAAGCCGTTGATGACTTTCAGTCCACAATTTTTTTACTCTACTACTAGGTACTATTTTTTGAGGAAAATTGTTGAACGTAAAGTGTTAAAGGGAAAGTGCAAGTTAACACGAAGGCAATGTTCCGTGTCGAAATTCGTTACAGTTGAATATTGTGTGATTTAATTTTTAAGTTGGTATCACCATTTACCTTTTTTTTTGCTCAAAGCAAACGGGTCACATGATGATTGTCTGCTGTGGTTTTGGATATTGGTTCCAACCCATTAATATCCTATTATTGAGCACGGGATCTCTCATACTGAGAATGCTCAGTACACACTCCACCACACTGCGCTAATGCAGATTGGTGGAGGGATTTGTGGCTAACCCAAGTGTCGGAAGTCTTTATGCCACCTGAAAGTTCCATGGCTTAACGATTTCTAACGATAATGGGACCGACAGCTTGCCGTGCATCGGAAGCAAGGTAGCGCTCTAGAATTTTTGCCACTACTGGTCACCCATACTACCAACCACGCCCGCTATTGCTTAATGGAGATCGACAAGCCTGCCAGCCTAGCTGAGCTCAACCCGTTCATAGCCCACTACTAAACACAGGTCTCTCCTGATATCGAGAAGACTTACATCATACTCCACGCTGCTCCAAGCGCATTGGTGGACTTGTTAGCATTAAAATACAACACAAAACATTCGCGATTCAAGATTACAATTGGCCAAATAACTATCCGTAGAATTGCAGCGTGCATGATATATGAATAGCACTGATTACTATCCAGCACAGATAATACACACAGTTGTAAAATTGCAAATTTCGCGACGCTATTGTTTTGTTATCTTTTAAATGAGGGTGCAACTGGAGTGGACGGCAACACGAGCCTAATGAGGGAGCTAAATCGCAGTATGCTGTAGAATACTTCACATGGTCAGTTATAATGCTCAGATAATTATGCATTGTAATAATATTTTTAAATGGGTTAAATTTTTACAAGCTTTTTTTTATCTGGCCATCTGAACCCAAACTAAGCGTTAGCTTGTACTATGGTGATCAGATAACTGATTAAATACATCTGTTTCTAAAAAAATCGTGTCACAGTGTATTTTATTCGTACGTAAGGGCTGAACCGGTTTTGATGAAATTTTATAATCACACTTTGTAGGTCGAAGAGTAAGTTGTTATCCATTTTTAATCCCCCTAAGTTATAAGGGTGTCTCTATAAACTATACTACAAAAAAATAATTATGACGTGGGATTAAAAAATACATACAATCCTAAATTTTCTAACTTCTACCATCCCTTATTTTTTAATAGGGATATTAGAAATTTAATCATTTCAAGCCCCGGTCGGTAACTGATGAATTACCTCAAAATAAGCTCCGCCAATTTTAATGTGTAATTGGTACTTAACAACAAAAATAGGTAGTTCATATTGAAGCGGTGATAGCCTAGTGGTTTAGAATTCGGCCTCCTACTCTGGGGGGTCCGGGTTCGATTCCCAGGCACTTCTGACTTTTCGGAGTTATGTGCGTTTTAAGCATTAAAATGTCATTCGCTATAATGGTGAAGGAAAACATCTCGAGGAAACGTGCATGCCGGGGAGTTTGGAAAACTTGAAAGTGATTGAAGTCTACCAATCCACATTTGGCCAGCGTGGTGGACTATGGTCTTAACCTCCTCATTCAGAGAAGAGACTCATGCTCAATAGTGGGCCGTGATGAATTGAGATGATGACATATTTCATACCGCTGATGTCCAATAGAAATTACTACTTATAAAATTTATGCTATATTGTATTATAATAATTATTTTTACCTCAGATGAGTTAGCACTTGACTACGATCCCACCTGGGTAAGCGGCGATGAAGCGCACTAACTTAGTAGAAGCCTATTTACTCCTGACGTGTAGACATTTACATTGTAATGAGCAGTGGTGGAAAGAGAATACAGTGTCAATAATTGATAGCACAATTAGACATAATTATAGCTATAAATTGAAGATAAGTAGCATTAACTGCAACTCACTTAAAAGGTCAGTGGATAGCGTGCGAATTATGTGTGAGGCTGCAGATGTAATAGCCTTGCAGGAAACTTGGCTGTTACCACATGACTTGACCTACCTGGGGTCTATTCACGATGATTTTTCAGCCACTGGTACGTCGGCTGTGTATACTACTGATGGAGTTCTACGCGGCCGTCCCTACGGAGGTGTAGCGTAAGAGTGCGTTCTCGGCTGTGTCTGTTGTGAAGTGTCACAGTGAAAGGTTGTACGCCATTAAATGTACGGTACGCGAACATGCAATGATATTTCTCCGTTTATATGCCTATTGACTGTATCGATAACCTACTCGAGTTCACTGACATTTTGAGTGAAATTAATGCGATAGTCGAAGAAAGCGGAATTAGTATGGTTTTTGCAGTTGGAGACTTTAATTCCCACCTCTGGGAGTTATTCTCCAACGAAATGCAAGCATCTTGTGAAGATCAACAATAGTTCTGTGTCGATTATGAAATGTTGCCAGAAATGATGAAACGTACGCCTACATATGTTAGTCATGGCTGCACTAGATGGCTCGACCACTGTCTCGTTAATGGCATGACTAGAAATCATGTTGATAGTGTAGCCATTAAAAATTTCGTCTCATGGTCTGATCACTATTCCATTGAAATAAATTGTAATTTAAACGTAGATAGCTTGAACCTTCACAATGCAAGGCTAACACAATTATTTGAGGACAGAGGAGTAGTGATCAGTTAAACTACTATACCGATATCTGTAATTATAAATTAAGCATGTCAGATGTACCAAAGTAACTACATGAGTGTTGTACTACTTTATAATAGGTTTGAACATCAGGAAATAATAAATAACTATTACTTGAAGGTTGTTCCCATTCTACAAGATGCAGCGATGTCGAGTTTTAGAAAAAACTATCGAAGTCAAAAGCGGCATGTTGTAGAACGGAACAAACACGTGAGAACTCTATATGTGTAGGCTCGCCTATACTTTAGGTCTTGGGTCTTGTCCGGGGGCCGTCTTGCGAGAAGACATATGAGGATACGTGTAAAACGCGAAAGATTTAAACGTAAGCTTAAATGGTGTCACTTTAATGAGGAGCAAATTAAAATGGATATTTTGGCTAGTTCACATAAGGCCAAGCAATTTCATAAGTTCTGGCAACAGACCAATACATTGATGGCACGGACGAGCCTTCCTGTCAAAGTGGGTGGTGTAAGTAGTCTTAAACATAGTCAATATGTTTAAGACTCATTTTAGAGTGCAGCTTCTGAGTACACGATTTACTAAAGGGGGCGATGCTTTGAACGTTGGGTTCAACTATAGGCTGGTATCACTCGCTATGGTCATCGCGAAGATGCTGGATAGTCTGCTTGATGCACAGCTAAATCGATCGGTGAAAATCAATGATGCCCAGTTCGGTTTCAAACCTGAATTGTCCATGAAGAGCGCGATATTGTGCCTCAAACAGACTGTGCGGTACTACACCGATAGAAAAACACCGGTGTATGCCTGTTTTTTGGATCTGTCGAAAGCTTTTGACCTGCTATCGTACCGGGTTCAGTGGAATAAGCTGCGAGTTGAGGCGAGCTTGAGACCAGAGTTAATATCGTTGCTTAAGTTCTGGTACGGCAACCAAATAAATATGGTTAGGTGGGGGAGCGCGGTGAGTGAGCACTATAGGCTGGGTTGTGGAGTGAGGCAGGGTGGCCTGAATTTGCCGAGGCTGTTTAGCATACAAGTTAACCAGCTGATTGAGAGATTAAGTGGAGCAGTTGTCGGCTGCTCCATTGACGGTCTTGCAGTTAATAATATTAGTTACGCAGACGACATGGTTCTGCTGAGCCCCTCGTTTAATTTGTGGGGAGTACGTGGAGGA
>DWJZ01007430.1:0-12126 GCA_018249125.1 Asbolis capucinus
ACTTTTAAATACATACTTAAATAGATATTTCTATTACACACCCAGACACATAGAACAAACATTCCTGCTCATCACAGAAAAGTTTGAGCTGAGTGGGAATCGAACCCACGACCTCCGTAGTAGTAGTCAGGTTCACTAACCACTAGACCAACCGGCGTGTCAATTATATTACAGTGTACTATGAACTATGTGTGTATGTATGTGTATGTATGTACATATGTGTAGTATACACATAAGAATATACTGAGACAGGCAACCATGACTCCACAAGTGTGTTTTCAACACCTCATCTAGATAGGAAGCTGCAAGATTGTTCTGAATTATGAAACACAAATACTTTCTCAAATAACTTTGTCTTTCATAAAACCATTTGCTTTTATATCTGACTAACGGTACATCATTCTTCAAATATTCTAACGCTCTACAATAAAATGTATTTATATGTTTGTACATATTACATAAATGTCTACTGTAGTAACTTGTGGAATTCACAAGATATTGTACACATGGTAATATTATAAACAAACAGATATTATGGAGTAGGTATATATTTAGCGATGGTTAGCGAGTTATACAACGATATGACGGCTTTGATGTGTGTTAGCACTTTTACTAGTTTTTGTTTTTTGTAGACATACTAATAATAGTTGTGTAATTGCCCCAAAGGGGGGCACGTGAGAACTAGCGTGAGGAAGGCACAGGAGAACTAAGGGAGGGTGCCCAAGGAGACCTAGTGGATGGTGGTATAGGAGACCCAGGGTGAAAGGAGTTACAGGAAACCGGTGAAAGAGGAACAAGAGACCAGGAGGGACACTGGAGTCCCAAGGGAAGAAGGAGAAGCGGAGTCCCAGAAGGAGAGGGGAAAAGAGACAAAGGAAAAGGAGATTACAGGAAACACAGAGGTTTTGTTCTGGATTGAATGCGACGTACTATAAAAATATATTCTGTCCCCTTTCCTCTGTCCCTCCCTCGGTGAGTCCATGATTGTGCATCTGATTATTTTATAGGCTGCAATTTATCAATTTATCTATTTCAGCTTTTACCAGCACTTCGTTATTGCCATCTTCTCTTTTTCTTGTTATTATTGGAAACTGTATTTACCATAAGTATATTTTAACTGTAATATTTTACTGTAATCAAACTGCTGTTTGTTTTCCAAATGAAAAAAAAAATAAAAAAAAAATTAAAAAAAAACTCGTTATTCTCCCGCACATTCTTTTATCACTCATGCTGGGGCAGGACGTAGTTAGTGTGGCAGCAGGCTCATTATTGACCTGGATTGCTTCGTTGTAGTTTTTCCCTTGTTTTTCCTTCTTCCCTTAAGAAGCAAATATGTCACTATTTACTACAGCCTAGTCCTAAGTTTGTATTATCAATAAAGCCGATGACAGATAGATATTGTCTATCGAGACTTTGGGCTTTATCAAAGAATTTATTTAAATATTCTTTTACTTTGTTAATAAATTTATAACTTATGTAGGGACTTTGTTTTGTAAAATTTTGTCTTTCGTTAAGTGAGCTTTTGGCTCCTACGATAAAATAAACAATTTCCATTTTATTGATTAAAAGCAAAAAAAGTTGTATATTTAAATAGTTCTATGAGGTACCTAATGTAATTAAAATTTGATTTTCTTGTCCATCTTTGTACATTGGATTATTTATCATTCCAGGTGTAATCGGTCTCATCTACTTGGTGATGTACATCTGCATCATCATCTTCTTTTCCATCTGCATGTGCGGGCTGCTGGCGACCATGCATGAGAGGATTCCTTACTTTACGCTCGCTGATTCCATCATTGGTGAGTATTGTGTTCCCGAACACACGAATACTTATTTTGGTACAAGAAAATGATGTTTATTTTGAGTAGACTTCAAACATATTAACATATATTATTATTGATCATTTTTTAATAGTTTTATCTACACTTATAATTTTAATTAACTTAATATCTAATATATACTTATATATTTTATATCATAGTCATGTTTTATAAATGTAAAAGAATTAGTTTAATTATTAGTTTAATTTTATTATTGAACACCGCCACAACTTTTCGCCATCTCCAAGGGTTGTCTGGCAGAGAATGCCATTAGGCATTTAATCCGCCCATTGTGACCCCAGTTTCAGGAGGTCAAGTAAAGTTTAAATAAATGTACACGATTTATCAAAAATATTTAAAAATATTAGCTTTGATTATAGATCCATAATACAAAGAAACATACAAAATTTCATAACGGTATTGTTAACCGTTGAGGAGTTCCCTGGTCTGGAGCCAATCCTGAACGTAGTATCAGGTCATGCTTGTTATAAAAATGCATTATCATCAGGACGAAACCTTTTTGCAAAATCTCCGTAGTGTAAGAGGAAGTGGGTCTAATTAAGCTTGCAAGATTTGTCCTGTAACAAACAAATATACTAACATTTTAATATACAAACATACACTGCAAGTTAAATAAAACCTTGAAAAATAAAATGTATAAACATATGAGAAGAAATCTTAAGCGGTCTTCATAACTCCTTTTTATTAATAGTATTTTAATTATAGTGTACTATATTGATTTCAGGCAACAATCCCGGAATGGGTCACAGACCGATCATGTACGAGGAAGGAGCCCTGATCTGGTACAACGCGGACAACGCCAGCCAGGTCAAGAGATACGTGGACAGCATCAACGAATTCCTTGAACGTCAGTATTAGGAAAAATTGCTATTTCTGACCTTAACCTCTATGTGAGGTTTACGAATGTTTGACCAACCAATATTCTGTTTGCCGCACTCAGAGTGGTTACTTAAAGTGGTTAATGGTTACTTAAATCGATCCTTAATACATATCCTTAATGACCTTCTCTCCGAAGATGTATTGTTAAATATATTCATCCATCCATCATCCTTTAGATGTCCACTGTTGGACGTGGGCCTCTCCTAATTTGCGCCACTTGACCGGTCCTGAGCCTTTTGACTCCAAAAGGGCAAAAGTAAAAAATAGTCATGTTAATATTAAATTAGTTAAAGGGTTAAATGAAGGGTTGATAAGCCAAATGTTGTTTGGTTGTTGATAGTGATCAATGTAATACGAGTATGTAGACTCATGTCGATTTAAGTTTAAAGGTTTTTTTTGGAACAACCTATAAGGTCCATGAGCACGGTAAACCACCTACAAATTGGTCACAATTTACCAAAGAGAGAAGTTAGGAATCCTACTAATATTATAAATTCCATTTTTGTTAGAATGGATGGATGGATACTTCACGCAAAAAAGGATCTGAATTAAATTTGGGAGAAAGATAAATTGTACTTTGGAATAACACATGAGCTACTTCTATCTACAAAGGTTACATGGTGAAGCTCGCGGGGGGCTCTTATTCATAAAATATGTACGAATTGATTTACTTGTAAACCATTATTTCAGCTTACAACAATAAATCCTTGTTGATGAATGAAGGAGAGAACCAGCGTGACTGCGGCGACATGAAGCCGCCACGGGAGGAGGTGTGCGCTTTCGACACCGCACTCTTCGGACCTTGTTCGAAAGAGAATGGCTACGGATACGCCAACAGAACACCCTGCTTGTTTATCAAGTTGAATAAGGTACGAAATGTTCTTATTATTCTGAAGTTTTAGCCCAAAGAATTCCGCCATCTGCCATACTCTTTTTCTCCCTGTCTTTCAGTTTTTGTCACCCCATTCTTCTTCCATCACCTGCCCTGATAGGGTGTGTGTAGGCGTCAGTTGGTGCGATTTTTGATTCAAGTTTCAGCGATATACCGTTTCCCTAGTTTCCTTATCTTCAACGCGCGTGCGGGTCCATTACTTCCTTCCCGTCAGGCAACGCGTTAGTGACATCAAAGTGTCCAAAAAAATACCCATGTCAAAAAGGACTTGTCTTGATCTTCTTTTTTCTTCTTCGTGATAGTTTGCCGGGTCATCATTATGTATTCTTACTTACCACAACCTAGTCGATACCAAGAACTCCGTGTTGTTAGTCAATGTAGTATAAATGATGTTTAATTTTAAATTAATTCCATTTTCGTTTCTATTCCCAGATATTTGACTGGGATCCAGAATTTTACGATGATCCAAATGATCTTCCACCTGGAATGCCTTCAGAAATTAGGGAATATATCAATTCTACTAAATTGCCGCAAGAGGTAAGATTTTCAGCATTAATTGATACCTGGTTTGTGGCCAACCCAAGTGTGGGAAGTTTTTATGCCTCCCGAAGGCCTCCCACATGGCTTAATGATTCCTTTCTAACGACAGCTACCGGAACCGACAGCTTCACGTGCCCTCCGAAGGAAATATTCATGATTTTTTTGCCACTAGCGGTCACCCATCCTCCTACTGACCTTCGGCTGTTTCTTATCTTTTTCGCTTCGCGTACAATCGAAACAAGCCGCAGGGCTATGAACGCTTCATATAACGCATAGTAAACCAATAATAATGCTGCTGAGAAAGCTATAGAAGGGCCCTTATCACTATTGGTTGTGCGTCGATTAACATCATTAAAATCGACATCAATTTCAATATAATCCTGGTCATTAAATATTATTTCAGCGCCGCAAAGTTTGGGTGTCATGCATGGGCGAGAGGCCGGCTGACACAGAGAACCTGGGTCCATTAAAGTACTACCCTTACCCAGGCTTGCCTGAGACCTACTTCCCCTACGACAACACTCCCGGATACCTTAGTCCTTTGGTTGCCGTGCAGTTGACTAAGCCCATGCGTAAGTCGTGCATTAATGTCAATCATATTAAGCCTATTTTAATGTCATTATTTCACAAATGAAAGAAGAGTAGCCAGTAGGGTGATCCTCGAAATTGTTCTGAAATCGTTCAGTTTTGATTCTGTTCGTATCCTATTTAAAACGAGAATCGGCCGGCAGATGGAAGGTCACGACGAACATGAATATTATTGAAAGTATACCGTCAAGTGTATTATTACTGGGACCTCTTCGATCATTTGGTTCATAGTCGAACTCCAAAATGCCAAGAACCGTCGTAATTTATTTTCGACCCTCTGACTTCTAATAGCAAGGACCTGTTGCCAGAACCTTATCTTTAGTTCATGAGATGGTTCATAACGCTAGGGAAGATCACTTGGACTAAAAGACGGATGATAAATATAAATTTTTTCTTAAAATATAGGCACAGTATGCTTCTGCCATTATAAACCAAATATTGAAAAGTCTGCTCGCAAGCACTTCATCTCTTTCTACGTGACCTTTATTCCACTGGTATTTACTATTATTTCCTGATGGTAAGTGGCTATGACGTCTTGGGTTAAAGCGCATTAACTTGTGATTGTGTTTGGCAATTTTTTAAGAAGTTGTTGACATCTTTTAAGAACCTGGTATACGAAGTGTTGAACTTTATCATGATGCATATAAATGATGTGATAAAAACTGCGCCATTTTTTTCCAGTGCACCTGATAATAAACATACGATGTCGCGCATGGGCCCGCAACATCCATTACACGGACAGCCTCAAGGACCGTATGGGATCTACTCACCTGGAGATCATGATAGACTGAATATTAGCCGTCGGCTCTCTTTATCATATCAATGTGTAGCGTATCTCTGTTTGAATTGATGCGAAGTATATGTGATAGTTAAGTTGTTTCAACGTTGGTTTCACGATCTCAGTCTTTTTTTAATTTTGGTCTTTTTCTTGTTTTGGCGAAGAAAAACATCCTTAATAAAGCTATAAAGATGAAGCCGGTAAACCATTTTTAAGCAGGCAAACGAGCAGGCGGCACATTTTATGGTAATCCGGGTGAATTACATAGGTTTATTGAAGCGGGGAAGACAGAAAGAGAAGAATGGAAGAAGAGAATCCTGGAAGCAAGCATCAATAATTTAAAATAGTTTATTTATGATTGAAAATTTGTATTGAAAGGCACTGTATTCCGAATACGTCTGTTTGGATCCCAATTTCTCAGATATGTTTGAGCTAGTGAAAATGATCGTGGTAGTCCTGTTATGGACGACGTCAAGTGAACAGTTGACGCAAAAGCTGCTCCACTCCATCATATACAGATCGCATTACTTTAAATAGAGTATAATTGTTTTAACATGTGTAGATAAATGTGCCTTACTCAGTTACTTTTATTGACTAAAGTAGATTAAAAATCAGAAAGCCTTAAAGGGCACAACTTGTTGGGGAGCTTGGGTAAACTTGACAGTGTTATTGAGACAAAATATTTGGGCCCTTACTGTTTTCTATTGTCGATATATTTTTAATTGTATAATATCGAAAACGCGTGAAGCAAGTTTCTAGTCAGTATAATAAATTTTTTGTTCAAATATTTAATGTTTCTTTTGTGTTCATTAGTTAAGTTGCACAAGTATGGAATTATACGTGCACGGTGTAGTGTGTGGTCTACAACTTATTGAATAAGACTTCTGTTTGATGGTCATTTTGTATGGATTGAAAGTCTGTATGTATTTTTGTTTTTTACTCCCCACCACTCACACACATATTATTTAAACTATCTTAGTTTGGCAATGGCATCGACAGAGGCATTGAGTCAAAAGTTTATGTGGTTTACCATCTAAGTCTACATTATTAATTACCATCAGGTGGGAGTGTAGTCAATTAATATATATAATATATATATATAATATAAAATAGGCATTCGTTAACTTATAATAATAATATGTAAAAAATGGGTAAAAAAAAGGGTTTGGTTTCCAAATACCGTAGGCATGTTTTTTCGTTCGATGACGGAAAACGAAAAGCTCATTCGAGTTTCGCTTTTATACGAAAAACAATAACATCGACAATCTTATCATTTACTCTATAGAGATATGCCCTTTTCGTTTTCCGCCAACGATATGTAGGTAATAAGTGTGACATGTTTTTCATCCATTTTACGGTACAAGGAAAGTCAAGTGCATAAGCAAGATGTAATTATTTAATTTTGAAATTTATTCAGAAAATACTGTTAATGGCTTTCTTTGTATTTAAATTAATAGAACGTATTTATGAACACATTTAATAGCATGTAACAGATTCACAAGTTATCTATAGATAACACATTATTTTTCAACAGCAATACAACCGATTCTCACTATTATTGTTTAAAGTAATACTTAAATATTGCAACGTCATTTACATATTTATTGTCATCGATACAGTTTTAAAATTTTAGTTGACTTTTTCAATAATAAATTCGTTACATCGAATTTAACAAGTATACCAAGTATAAAACCTGAAATAAATTCAATTACAAATACAATTCGTGTAACAATATATCGTTCAAAAAGATCTAAGATTTAAGAAACGAAAAAATTAAAAAAATGGTAATTAAAAATTATGGGAACTTCTTATAATCGTTAAAAATTATGGGAACTTCTTATAATCGAATCCACTTAGTACTTACTGTTCTTAAAACTGAGATAAATTAGTAATTTAATGGCAGTTTATAAGGAATAAGTTAGCAAATAAATAACAAATAAATTACGCGAATTAAAACTATTTGGAAAGACAGAGCACCTTTCGTAGACTACTTGAAACAAAACTAAACCAAAATATTCGCATGGGCAATTTTTCGTAAATAATTAATTAGCAATTATTATAAATCTGTTTTCGTATTTTGACGGTGTTTTATGTCTCAACTCGATGTTCATGTTTCAAATCGAATATATCGTCCAATAACTTCACTCTATCATCGAATTAATTTCATATACTGAATCGTTCCTTAATATATTACGAATAACAACTTTAAATTTAAATGTCAATATTTATGCGCCATCTTGTGACGTCACGGCCGCTGAAACATCCGTTGGATTAGCAAAAATGACAAAAATAAATGCGGCCATGACATCACAAGATAGCGAAAAAATATTCCTATTCAAAGTTTAATCTTATTGTATGTTGTTTTGAGTATTATTCCAACTAAGAGGTTAGTTTACACAAGACCTATGTATTTATTTCAATAACAATAGTTTTATTTGTAATGACTAACCAACCTTCATTATTTGAAAGCCTCTCTTTTAGATTAAGCTTCATAGTTTACTTTTATTAGCATCATGTACCACTCTGTACACTAATCTGGTGAGTCTACTACAGTTCTGCCTATTCTATTATTGCCCGGTCTACTCTAATATAATCCTTTATCCATGCGTTCTACTCTAGTCTACTCTGTTACTCGATCATGATTTCGATGTGAACTGATCCGATTCCCTCGTGTCTGTCGTACATTATATTATGTGCCCACGCACGGCATTCGATGTTGATCAGCATGCCAGCTGGAAAGAAACAATTAGTTAATATTACTCTTCGATCAAGAATATACTAGTTGCATCTAGTTGCAACTAGTTGCAACTAGTTGCATGCAGTTGATACATAGAAATTTAAAACAAAATACTGTTCGTACTCTGGAGTGATCAAGTAACTCTGGATACCGCAGTAAAACTTAACCAGATTTAAAAGTATAAAATTGGATAACTTACTTTTTGGCCTCTGCAGATGAACAGCGACCAATGGGCTGAGGTAGCCGTCCTGGTTAGTGTAAGGGAAGTAATAGCCGGGGAACCCTCTGTACGGCAAATATTTTATGGGGCCGATGTTCTCTCGGTCAGCTGGGTTCTCCCCTTCGCAGGATACCCACACCATGTTCAGCTGTAAAATAGCGATATTAAACTCTATGTGGTTTAATGTCAGAGTAATAATTAAAGTTCTTAAATATGTGTAAAGTTCCATCGTAGTGGACTATGGAGTTTATCCCTTACATTGCGAGACCCGAGCCCAGTAGTGGGACAGGTATAGGTTGAAGTGATGATGATGAATGATGATATTGATCCGATATTACATACGTTTAAATATAAAACTTACGTAGTTTTTATCGTACGCAGTCATATTTCGAATGTGTTCTTTTAAATCGTCGGGCATTGCGGTTGGAAGACTATCGGAGCTGTTGTAGAAGGCTGGCTTCCATCCGAAGATCTTGTTGAGTTTCAAGAAGACACAGGGTGTGGACTTTTGGTAGGCGAAAGTGTTTTCTTCCACGCAGGGCTCCCACGCGCTGATGTCCACATCGCAGACCTTTCCAGCAGGCGGGGGTAGTTTGAAATCGCAGTTGTGAATGTTTTGACCAGCTCCTGCATTTTTGCCATCTCGTTTGTACGCTGTAAACAGAATATATTATTGTAAAATGAACAGAAAAACTGAAAAACTAGCTTTCGTTCTCCCAGGCCGTCTTCCACGATAAATCGTTTGACCCAAGCAAGGCGGTGGTAGACAGCCGGACGGGCTTCACAAAGAACTATCACGAAGCAGCTCATTTTTGACATTTGCTTTGATACATCTACCCTCATGGGATAATATTTTAGCCTGGTGCAAAAAGACAAGAACTGACTGTGTCTTTTCACTTTTTTAAGCTTGTAGGCTGTATCACAGTTGGGAGAATGCAGCACTATGCAGTGTACTTATGTGCCACAATGTCTTTTGATAAGTTCATGGCCAATGAGTACAAAACGGATTAGGTAAGTATAGTAATGTGTTGAGTCATCTTAGTTTATAACATTACATCCAACAACCGCTACCCTAGCAACTTTTGCTAGAATTTTTTATATTCATGACCAGCATTATATTGGATAAAAACATAAGCTTAATAGAGACAGAATGTCACACCTTCTACTCTTACGCAATTGGTATGTTCTTCTATCTCCTATTTACAATCAAGGGCATTAAAAATGGGAGTTACAGTAGTGTCTCTGACCTGATTGAGGGATGAAGAAGACAGTGGATAGCCGCTGAATTCAGAAAGCTTCGCAAATTAGAAAAGGCCTATATCCAGATGTAGACGTGGAACAGCTAGATGAAGAAATTCTAAACTGGGGTCAATTTGAATAATTTTTTTATCAATTCCTGCGAAAAATATTACCGAAATTCAACATAACAACAAATGCAAATTAATATTCACCGTTAAGAAACTTGGACAACTCCTTAACCCAGAATTGGTAGCTACCGGGGTCATTGCCACGGTACCAGATGACGCTGCTAGCGACTTCCGGGGGTGTGGGCCTGAAACCGAGGCCTGGGTTGGTTCCGATGATGCTCTCTTCCAGTTGCCACTTGGGCTGGCGCGAGTCCAGAAGCTGCAGAAACGTCCACATGCATATCGCTACCAGGATCGCCAATGCCAAGTAGAAGATGAAGTAGAATAGGACTATCTTCGCTAGAAGATAAAAAATAATGTTTGTCAGAATTGATCGAATTTAGTCATATTGTTACCCATGACTGTCAAATTACTTGGCTTGAGTATTCTTTAACCATTTAAGAGGTCAAGGTAAAGGTCCACCAAGGTCCAAAACCATCACCGCCCCAAGCGCAGTTCACTTCACCTACATTCGAAAACTTTATGGAGAAACATTCCAGAATGCAGGTTTCATCACGATGTTTTACTTCACCAATCACGTGATAATTAACTTATAATATGAACTTTACATGAAATATTCCAGGTGCGCATGTTTCGCACCCAGGTCCTTTTGGGCGACCTACGTTCTAACTGTTAGCCAATCTTAGCAAGAAATTGGTTGTTAGTGGGATAAAGATGGATATGGTTCGTGGGTAGTCGGCTTGTTTCGATTGTGAATGATCGAAAAAATTAGGCAATAGCGGAGGAGGGGTGACCGCTAGTGGCAAAACATTCTTGAGCGTTTCCGTGCTTCCAGAGCACTTAAAGTGGTTTGTCTTATTTGTTGTAGTTCGATAGCAATCTTTAAGCCATGTCGGAGGCCTTCGGTGGCATAAAAACTTTCGTCACTTGTGTTGGTCAGTAACGTCTCCACCAATCCGCATTCCAGCAGCGTGGTGGAGAATGCTCTAGGCCTCCTCAGTACGAGGAGAGACCCGTGCTCAGTAGTGGGTATCAATGAAGCCAGCCAGTGGAACAAAGGTGATAAGCGGAAATAAAGAAGATTAATAATTTAACAGATCGCGCTGATCATAAAATGTTTTCGAAATAAACAGAACTGATTAAATTAAGCGCACTGGTTAACCAACTGCGGTTCAAACCGCACGGAGTTAGATTTTCCGGTCAAATTAAAATCACACATATGACACTGATTTTGTCTGGAATTTCCAGTTAATTTCTGTTCTTCATTTTGAATGTAAAAGATACTCCTTCAAGCAAAAACTACTGAACGGATCTGAATGAAATTTGGCACAGGGATAGATTATAGTTTGGAATAACACATGAGTTATTTTTTATCAAAGCACCTACCACGCGGGCGAAGCCACAAGCAGGACACTAGTTAAATCTTTCGCTATAATTTACTTCAATATTAATTGGGGGCGTTCATTAATTACTTCACTAGGAATGTTGATATTTATTTGTAATATTATAAATACGAATGTTTGTGTGGTTGGATGGATAGACGTTTGTGTCTGGTATATTGTTACGATATTGAAAACTGTACAAAATAACAGTGTTAGTAATAACGTCCCGTGCTCGTCCAGTCCGGTTGTAGCCGGGCGCGGGCGCGGGCAGGATGCAGCAATGAGCTCATTGCGGCAATTCAGCCTCGCTTCCGGTGGACGATCGCCTTGGCCATTGTCGCTAGTTGACCGTTTGAGACGAGACTGCTACTCTACGAGACCTGCCTACTGCATCTTGCATCTCACTTTACATTTCACTAAAGTTAATCTTTATCTATCGTTAGCTGGATCGGCAGACGTTGTCCTGCTCAATCAATTAAAATGTTTTGAACCAGCAGCACACGAATCTTATGCACGGAATTTGTTTCTTCGATAAGCGACAGAATTGTTAATACAAATTTTGGGCTGTGTATATGTCGATTCAACAATAAATGTATGTTAAAAACAATACATATCAAATCGGATTAGTCACTTCTGACATACGCACGTATGAACAGAAAACCGGTAACAACTTCTAAAAATCTGCGTTTTGTTCTCTACTATAAACCCTCAGTGAAAGTTGCTTCATGGATGCGTACTTTCATAGATTTGATATATGAAATTAATAACATATTTTTTTTACTGTGAAATAAAATAATAATTAATGGTGCCTTCAGAAATTTTCTTAGAAAGATACTAATGGTAGCTTCATAAGCAGGAATAATTTCACTGTATTATCCTCACTATAATATGGATTTTATTTA
>DWJZ01007431.1:0-12125 GCA_018249125.1 Asbolis capucinus
CGAACGGGTGTGCACGCGCAATTTAGATATTATCGATGTAGTAGATCGAATCCTACCGGATCAAGATTTTATAGATTTTTTTTATTAGCAAAGACAATTTTTTTTAATGTCAAGTGTTGTAAACTACACAGCCATAAAGATACGTAAACATTGAATGTTAGTAAGGAAATTATAATATAATCGATACAGTTAACGCACTTAGGTGAGACATTCCGAACTTATATTAGTGTTCGATATTTGTATTTTTAGGTTAACTTAAACATTTCCTACGAAACAAAGCAATGTCGCTCATATTGTCTATGAACTAATTTTCTTCATTAATCATAACGTTATGTTGAGGTGTGTGAGTGTTTATGTTGTAAATTTGTTCAGATCATCCTTTGATATGTATTTTGTAATCTGAGTGTCAAATTAAGATGCCAAATTATTTGTAAATTGTTGGTTGAAAACCTTCATTCTTGAAGTCTCTAGCATTGGATTAACCTGTGGAAAAAAATTGATAGTATTATTATGAACCGTTTGTATAACAAATACCTTGGTGTACGATAATTTTTATAGCCATTAATAATAATTATTGAATATAGCCATTCTTGAGTTACCAACTGGGACTCTAATTTTTTTTTCATAAAGTAATTAATAATATCTTTTTTTTCATAAAGTAATAAATAATATTTATAATGAAAGGACTGATTTAAATTTGAAAAGCTATTACAATTTTCGGTTTCGGTCGGTAAGTTTTTTCTATGGTATCTGCTCAAAATTGTAGACTTTAAATGAAACTTTTAAACGCATTTTTAGTTACAATGGTTTCAAACAAATATTTTCACTATTGGAACCATAAAATTACTTACGTTCAAAATAACTGTGAACCTATAATGTTGCTGAATTACTAAAAGACTATATTCAAAATTATAATAATCAAATTATTCAATAATATTAAAACAATCTTCTAATAAGGAAAGAGACTTCAAGAATTGTTATAGTTAGTTTTTCTTGTACTATTAATAAGAGAATAATTGAAATGTGTTAATGATTTAGTACGGCCCGCATACGCGAGGCGACGTCTCCAGACGACGGGGGCAGTACCAGATTGTGTTTTGTTATTAATAAAGTACCCGTAAAACTTCACTGCCACTAATTTAAAAATAAAAATATTGGAAACGATTCGCTATGTCTTTCATTGTTTTTGATGCATCTATCCAACATCTATGCGAACACTTATCTCTGGCAGACCTATTGGCAAAATTTGCAAATGCGAACAAACAGCAAACAATCAGCAACAATTACACAGATTATTAGTATAAGTTATAGCATTACATGCATGATTGCTTGCAAAACGCTCGCTGATTTGGACTGAGTTACTTTTGCGACGCAATTCATGCTAACATGTAATAAAATGCACAATTATTGCTAACACTTAATACTTTGGGATCTACTAGTAATTATCGCAAAATTTTCATAATTGCATTATACGCAAAAGAGCCGCGGGTCCTTTATAGAAATATGCACTACGTGGTTGCTTATCGGCTAAGTGCCGCGATCTTTTGTGGGGCTCGCTGTACGTTCTTATAATATTGCCAAATTCCATTCTTCGACTTACTCATAGAAATATTTAAAAAACAAATAAAAGTACTGCTGATACTGAAAGTATAATACATTAAGTAACAGACTCAGACTCAGTTCAAGGTTGATTGAAGTGAAACTGTAATTAGTGCAGGTATTGTTTAAAAAACACGTGCTGGGGAGTTTCTTTCGCTGTTCCTTGTATTCTTAACTGGGGAAACTAATGCACGGGTCACCTGATGGTAAGTGATTGGTATCGCACCTGAAGGTCAGCAGCAACTTGCTGACGGAAGAGAAAGATGCAGACCAAAATCATGATTTCTTTGTTATAAGTTGATTTTTACAAAAACTTTTTGATTGTTAAATTACGCTACTTCAACATATCTCTACGGAGCATCTATCTTGGAAGCAGGAACGGCGAGAAATTGCCAAGGACTATCTTTTCCCTACTCATAATTACAGATAGCAATTATTCCAAGAAATTTATAATGAATATAACCTCAGACTGTTTTAAGATCTTCAATAAAATAAAGAACTGACACCTTCAACGTCGACGCGGTGTCGTATCACACGTCAGACGAGAAGAATGGAGTTTCAAATTATTTAAAATTACTAATAATATTATAGTTACTGGTATTACGGTTATAAAACATGAAATTTTTGTTAATATCTAAGTGTGTGAAATTTTAAATTACTTATTAACATTAAATTACTTTAAAAATGAATTCGAGGTACAGAGTTCTTTTTATTTTAATCCATTTTTTAGCTAATAATTTTATACATTTAACGTGTTGCCTAAGTCAGGCTCAATTACGTCAATTTCAAATAATGTATTTATTTTATTCAAAATTTCCGTTTAAGTATTCGGAGATGTTTATATGAACTCCGTGTAGGTTTGTTGTTTTATTTGTGCAATGCAGTTTCCACGGCTTGTGTCAAGTCTAAGTGATCGACAAAGTTAAGCGACAATGAGTGTGGTGGCAAACTGACTGGTATTCGGTGAGCTGATGGGTGGTTCTGATGGGAGATAAAGCAGTTGGTCCCGACTGTTATCATCAGGAAGTTGTTTTAAAGTTTCTAAGTTCAGACGTCTTCGGAGTATTAAAACTGGGTTTTCCACACACTGCCGCTCTTGGGATAGCCACCTTGCCAATCTATACTAGAGCTGTGAAGCAGGATCTTACGAATAGATACTTGTGCTCAGTAAAGGACCAATATTGGTTGAAAGTCACTTAGCTTTATTTATCAAATCGACGTTGTAACTGTGAGTGAAAGATATAGTACTCAGAGAGAGAGGTTGAAATATTATATATGTATATATTATGCCCTAATTACGTAATAGGCTATAATAAACATTAAATATAATATAAATATATGTACTTTAAATAAGTTTTACATACAGAAAAACATACCATTATAAAGCACGCTTGAACAGTGCAGTATACCTTGATAACATTTTCTACAGGGCCCTATTAATCGAGGAAGTACTTCCCTTACAGTCCTGGCGACAATAACATTCAGGAATGTGAAGACAAGAACGCCTGCAAACAACGTTTCAAAGGTATCGAGACGTTCCTGAGGAGAATCGCATTTAACTTGGGTATTAACCTAATTTACTTATACGTTATTTACACAACGCTATTATTAGTACATACGAAACTCAGGATTAGTAACTGTTAGCACATAACGAGTAAGTGTTGTAGTCGTGTGTGCTGTTGTGTGAGTGTCGCCTGGAACGATGTTAACCGGCCGCAACCTGAATCTCGGTGACCATAATTAGGCGACAACCGAGAAACTTGCAAGCTTGTATCTTTGTGAGTTGTCAATACACAGCTTTGAAAATGTTGATGTAGATTCTCTGGACGATATCTGACACGTGTCGTGTTTAGTACATACAAATAATAACGGTGTACGTTTATTAATAGTAATAGCGGACAATTCACTTGATGATAGGTGTTCGTATACAGAGGCAGGACGAAAAAAACCAACGTCATTGCTAATGTGTTGTCGGAGAGAAGACAAATGTAGCTACAGTTTTGAGATTATTGAGTCTGGCTAGACAGACACAGGTTTTATTCTATCAACAATCATACATAGTCTCGCATCCAAGTCGAAGCTAAAATCCTTCCGCGTAAATATATGGGGACTTATAATTGATCATTGGTTTACTAACGAACTAAGAAAAGTTAATAAAATATTTTACGTTTATCTTAATTGTAACTTTTGTGCCTAATAACCATGTAATTAACTCTTAGAGGCAACAATTAAAGTTTTTTTTCCCGTTGTTGCCTTGCGAGATATAAGTTGGCGCGTATATTGGTTGGTATTGGCCAATATTGGTTGCGTTGGTTTAAAATCGTAATTTTCACTTTAAAATTTATGATTACTTCTTAATTATAAAGCGTAGTTTCGGTATGTGTGTGTACCATATAACTCAATGTACATGTAACTAACACACCCGACCATTAAAGAGTTTTTACAAGTTAGAATACATACTGAAGTGTTGTGTAATGTGATTGGCTGTGTTTGGAACCAACTAAACAAAACACCAGCCCACATTTCAAGTGAGTCGCTGACTAAAATCTTGTTGATTGTTGATCGAAGCAGGTTGTTTCATACTAAAAATTGTGATTCTATATTTTCCAAGATATTGTTGATATTGGTCATATGGAAATATTCCTGATAAAAAAAAACTTTGGTTTTTAGGAAACACTCCATCCCAGACAGAAGTTAAGATAATCTCGTGCATACCGATAGATGTCACAGATTTGCAAAATAAGATCATTAGCCTTGAACGCCAGCTTCTCGAAGCCACCAACTCAAAAGTATCAAAGAAGCAGGCTCCCGTCCACGTCACACCTAACGATCCAACAGGGCGAAATAAAAATACAGTTCTCTCCTGTCAATGTAGCGAGGTAAAGCCGCTCGGTATAGGAGATGTTAGTATAATGCGCACCGATTATGACGACGCATCGTCTAGAAAATCAGCGGTTTCTTTCCTATATCCCAAAATTTCAAGCAAAGGTTTACAGCAATGTCCACCTTTCATGCCAGCTGAACACTGTATTGAAAAAGAGTCAATAGATACAAGCAATAATGAAGGGAATTATAAAAGATTTTTTCGAAGAAATACAAAGAAGTGTTCTAAGAAAAACAACAATCGTAGGACTCAATTAGTGTACTATGCTCAAGCAGAGACCAGTCCTTTCAATAGTTACGGGAAGTCAGCGAATGTCCCACATGGAGTCCACATGGACTACCCGAAGCCGAAAGTCGACAATGTGTTCAGTAAATCTTACTTAGCCAATGTTTTACAAAGACATTTTGATCCAGAGAGAGTTGTTGAAGAGTTTTCGGATACGAGCCATTTTACGTCACCGGTGTGCAGGGATTATCACAGTCGTGGACATTGCCCTTATGAGTCAGACGTGTGTTCATGCTGCCACGGTCACTTTCAAGATGTTGATAGGTACATAAGTAAAAATCATAACTTTGTCGTAGAACCACTCAACATCCACTCGCATAATGAATTTAATAAAGATATTTATTACGATTCAAATCTTTACGATATTGTACCTGTTAGAGAAAAAGCAATTAAAGTATCAAAAGATGAGAAACTTCCGACGAGGGAAACGAAACGCGCCGTTGACATTCGATGTTGGCCCGAAATTACACAAACCAAACTACGGCACCAAGCTCCAACAATATACCATCAAACAAAAATGTACACAAAATTAAAAAATAAAAAAAAACAATCATCACACTTACAGGGCACTAAAGAATATGTAAAAAAGAAAACGCTAAACCACTCTAGAGGATATAGGATTGATAAAATTACAGGGCCCACTGACACCTCCAACAGCTTTTGCATTGATTGCAGTGAAGTATATCCAAAGCCATTTCTTGGTGCGCATAAAAATGACAAAAGAGAAACAAAACCAGTAAGAACAGTATTTAGAAAAAATGCAGAATGTTTAACTATAGATATTAATCCGAAAAATCTAGCTATTACTAGAAGCATACAGATCGATATAAATTCAACAGAAACTAAAACAGAGGAGGCCTTAAACCAAATAAAAAGCATACTGCAATCAGTCTTAGCAGAAGTCAAAACTAATGCCCAATTAAACCACTTACCAGAAGAAAAATCTACAAAAGACGCTGTCGTACAAAAAGAACCTTCTCAAAGTAACATACAAGGGTGCTCTTCTCTTTTACATAGTTTTACTTACAACAATTCATGTAATACTAACCCTCACCTACTAAGTTGTTCACGCCGGGTACCCTCACCATTCTATTTTACAAATGTCCCTTACCAACGTCCGAATTGCGCACAAAACTTTCCTCTGCTTATCCAAACACCCGGACATCAAAAATGTGGATGTTTCTATAAAACCAGTAGTCATACACCAACTCAGAAGCAGGCAGCCAATACTGGCACCAATACAGATTTAGATAAGCAAGAATCGCACCCTGGTGAAACAGAAAAACTAATAAAAGAAATATACAAATCTATTGCACTAACTATGGACTTTCAAAAAGAAACCTCCAACAGTGAAAATGAACTCAAATCCGTAACAAATAATTACACTGATACTTTTGACCCAAAGGAACATCGAAGCACGATTGTTGCCATGTCAGAAGCGCAAACTGCACCTACTATGACTTACAGTACGACAAGTATAAGAAGCAATTATGATGCTAGTTTAAAACCTGATCAAAACCCTAAACAATCACAAAATTATGAAGAATATGAGAGTCAGTCAACAGACCATGAAATATTTAACGCAGAAGAAAACAAAAGGTGCAAAGCAAATGTAGCATCAACGATTAGTGAACATTATTCTGAAGAATTGACAACAGACGACGAAAGCGACGACAATTTAGAAATAGTTGAAGAAGTAAAGGTATTTTAACTTTTAAATTCAAAATATAATTAAAAAAAAGGTCTATTAAAATATTCAAAAACATAAGCTTTAATTATAGATCTCTAATACAAAGAAATACACAAAATTTCAAAACTGTATTGTTAACAGTTAAGCAGTTCCGTTGTTTGGACCGAATCCTGTAATAGGTCATGCTTTTCATAAAAATGCATTGTCATCGGGACTGAACCGATATGCAAAATTCCAGTTCCGTAGTGTAAGAGGAGGTGCGTCTAAATACGAGTAATCCTGCAGGATTTGACCCATTACAAACAAATATACTAATACACAAACATGCACTGCAAGTTAAATAAAAGCTTGTAAAAAACATAAAGTTAATTTATAATATTTAATTTTCTTAATTGCAGGATAAGGTTGAGAAGAAAAGTTTATTAAAAAGGATGTTGGGATCAGTAAAGCTGTTCAATAAGAACAAGCAAAATGAAATAAAAGAGTTAAAAAAGTTGTCTCATAAAGTAGATAAAGAACAAATAGAAAGTGATTCAGACGATTATCAAACAATATACAGTGAGAAAGTTGCAAGGCCAGAACACTTTAATAGACGGTATTACAAACCAAGAAAGTACGCGACATATAGACCTGAACAAAAAACTGCCCAGCGGTTAAGAACAAACAGAAGGTCGCCATACATGGAGCAGGAATACAGACGAAGGTGGAATGAACAACTGATGTTTCAAGGAAACCCAAGGTATGCATCATCAGAACGAGCACATTCTTTTCAACAGTCGCCGTACTGGCAGAACTACGAAGCTAGAAGTGCGATGGTGGAACATACACCGAATCAACATACATATAATCCTATCTACAATATGCCTGTGAAAACTGTAATTCATAAGGTTGAACGGCGTACCTCTCCATTAAATATCGCGGATAGAAAAGAGACAAAATCAAAATTCAGTTGGCTGAAGAAACATAAGAACGGGATATCACAATGCGGAGGGCAGTGGAAGAAGTTTATACTAGAAAACTAAATGTTGAGTGTCGTGTTTGTGGCCTATGTTCTGATAGTGATATTTACATACGTTAATGTAATAAAAATATAAATATAAAGTGAATACGCAACAGATTGACGATAAAAATATTGTTATTGTACTTTGTAATCGTATAGTGTAAAGTGTATGCAGTTTAAATATTTTTAATATTCCCCTCGGCTTCTAGTGTTTCTATGAACGTCTCTCGTTTACTTTGTGATAATCAATATTTTAGGGATTGATTTAAATCTACAATTAAATCATAAAAATTATTGAGTGCTGTGATTGAGAAAGCCTGGACCAATTCCGTAAGTTATTTGTAATATGATGCCCTCGACAATTTGTATTATTTTTTGGCATACCTCAACTCCCGACCTCTTTCAAAAATACCTACGTAGTAAGGGAAGTAAAACTTCGCCAGAAAAGTTGTATTTGTAAAGTTTGAACTTTGGTTACAAGATAATAATATATCGAATCTTACTGGCCAACCCAAGTGTCAGAAGCTATGTCACCCGAAGACTTACTTTTACATTGCCTTCGAAACATGGAAGCGCTCATGATTGTGTAGCTACTTGCAACACGTCTTTTTTTTGTTTGTGCGCGCCGTTGATAAACTTGTCTATGAATCATATGCCACCGGATAAGCACTTTATTTAGGTAGAATAAGTTAATGTTTGACGTGATGGTTACTGGTGCCGACGTCAAAGGTTATGGGGGCAGTAACTTAATAAATACATACGGAGGCGGCATACCGAGGGCATGCGAGTTATTTCAATCCTTTGCGGTATGAATAATGAAAGACTAGGTAAACCGCGCCGTACCGGTTCCGGTGGGATGTTGACGACATACTCCTATGATATGGATGGATACTCGCCTAGACCGAATGATTGATCGGTGGTTGTTTTTCATCAGACTTCAAAAAAGAAGGTTGTAAGCTCAACAGAATTTTTTTCCTCATAATTTTCTGTTTTTTTTTTCTCTAAATTAGTGCTTGAACATTATCGCACCTGATGGTAGGCGGCGATTTGGTCTTAGATGGTAAAGCGCACTAATTATGCAACAGCCTATTCATTCTTGAGTTGAAGACACATTGTAACCGAACGGAAACACTAACGCTGGCAACTTATTCCAGTCGCGGTGCGTATGATGAAAAGACGCAAAGCGCGACGTTCGTACTGGTGGAATGTCTACGACGAAGGGACGAATGGACACCAGCCGACTCGTTCGATGGTGGAACGGGGAGAGGCGCCGCGCCTCTACGCCTGTGTTCGAGACTATGGAGTTTAGTCTCAACGAACTCTTTCTAATTAGCCTCTTAGTTCGCCTCTCCATTCAACCCAATGCCGATGCATAGATAGCATTTGGCAGCTTCAGCCCATATATGTCCCGATGTTGTTCCATTTTTTATTAGTGCTTGTCATTTTGGTCCATTTAAATCGACATCTTGAGTGACATCTGGTTAGTAGTTTTTGAGTTATTTAATCGACTTCGAATACAACGATGTTTATTATTACTTGTCGATGTAATTTAGAAGCGATTTTTTTATATATATATTTCATTGGATATACTTTAAAATCGGTAATTAAAGTGCCTTATGAAGTACGGGTGTTATTGGACATACTAAAAAACAGTCTATGCTACTAGGATTGTATTTAACGTCCAGTAATATTCAAATAGATCCACATAGAAATAAGTTAAGCTTAAAATATTAATGACTTAGTTTATTTTGACGCCGTCCTTCTCCAGCGGCTTATACAAGTAGGAGAGGTCGTCGATCACGAACCTGGAAAACAAAGACATATATTGAAATAGAAGATATATTGGAAAATTGATGTTTTTATAGCTTTTGAACACGATTGTAATGTATAATATTGCTCTGAATAAATACATCATAAAAATACTAATTTCTAAAATTTTGGTGATGTTTGTTATAAATATTTTCAAATTATATACCAATAACTACCGAACTGTAACGGGTCCTTACGATTAGTATTTGTACAAAATCGTATATTGTAGTATAATCGGGAGGACTTCAAATATTCAAATCCGAACAGTTGTGTCTGAGTCACGTGCGCGAAGGCAGAGACAAATTTGCTAAAATAAACATCTAGGGACTACTCACACACGGCCATACTAAGCATTAGATAAAAGTCGTTGGTTTGAGTTTAATTTATTACTAATAATCTTCAGAGAGTTTCTTCCATGTACAAACAGCGATGAGTGACATATATACGTATTTATGAAGTTGAAAATATTGTTGTTGGTTTAGCGAAGAAACATATAAATTTTTATACTATACTAGCGGCCCGCCCCGGCTTCGCACGGGTGGACATTTCGTGTTTTATACGTTAAAATAAACAAAGCGTAAATATTTCTCTAAGACGGTAAGATTTAGTTTTACATTTATTTACAATATTTTGAGCTATAAATTTTTAGATATAAACCTCTTCTATATGGTCGCCGATGGTCACTCGGTGATGATGTAGCATTCTAATGGTAAAAGAATTTTTGAAATCGGATCAGTACTTTTTGAGTTTGATCGTCACAAACATACAAAAATACAAATCTTTTTTCTTTCTTATTAGTGTGGATAAGATAGCAAAATGCCGAGCGGAATCAAACATTGCTTTACTTTATAGTTCAATTGGCTTGGCTTTAACCATTAACAGCCCATTATAGGGCACGGGCCTCTTCTCATGGTTTAGGAGGCCTAGAGCGCACCCTATCATACTGGATTGGTATACTTCAATTACTTGTAAAAGAGTAACGGCAGTGGCGCAGTAGCGAGATGCCACAGTGCGTGGGCATCCCACGCGTGGTATGGTGGGAAGTCCAGTAACTCAAGCGCCAGCGTGGCACCCGAGAGCAGCGTGAAGGCCGCCAGTCTCCACACGTACCGCCGACCGCCCGCCCACTGCACGCCCGCCCACGCCAGCCACAGGACCGACCCCACCACGCCTTTCATCACATAAAATTACAACCATTTATTGTCCCTTAGAATTCACTTAGTAAATTATTAAAATCAAGTAAACAAATTACGTAAAATAAATAAAAAAATATCTATAACAGTTAACAATCATATGATATTAATGTCTCGATAGACAATACTTACCATCGATTTTTTTTAAAACCACCACAAACTTAAGCCTATGAAAACTAGTGTAGAAAAAAAAGCTGGAGGAATAACACTGTAATAAAAAAAACAGTTCTAGACTTACGCTACGAAAGAGATTTTTTACAAAAGAGATTATGTATAAGATCAACGCAAACTGGTGGCCGCATTGGTTCCAAAAGCTGTGGGCGCTCGCTACCGCTTTATCACTGTCGCGTTTTGTTGCGAAAGTACACTCGGCCACAGTAGTTGTATATTTGCATGCCGAAACGTTAGAATGAGGCGGCTCAAAATTGTATTAGTTTGTTAATTGTGTGTTGCAGGTCTTATATTATACAAATAAAGAATTATTGATTGTTTGGCTTCCCCGCTGCGTTCTACCCCTGCCAGCTTTTGAAGGAAATTCATCCAAAAGTAGTAATTAAGTGGCGACGACTGGTGGCTGCCACTAAACCACAAATGGATGTAATTAGTGGCCGCGAGTGGCTTGACTGAGCCAACTACTGGTTGCGTTTAGTGGCCGCGATTAGTGGCTCAATGTGCGACCGCTCTTACAGTTGCCGAAAAAAACATTACAGACAAAGAGCCACGCTCGAATACGTCACATCGTCATTCAATTCAACTCACCGAAGACCAGATTGACCTTCATATTGTAGTCGTAGTCTATGCGGCCGGAGTAGAGATACTGTGTGTGCTCCAGGTAGTACCAGGCTGTCACCACCAACGCCGCCACTGTCACTTTCCTACGCTTGTGGAATATACTGCCGAAAAAAACATATTATCTAAGTAACTCCAATTAGTTCATTCTCAGAAACAGAAGATATAAAATTATTATTATATTTTATGTTTTACAAATAAAAGTTATTTGAATTCTCACTCCTGGGATCGCTTCCAGGTCCAGGCAGGCATTTATATGACAGATAAATGTTTGTTCTCGGGTCGAGTGTGTGTACTTGTGGTTGTCCATGGTATGGACTCCACAGAGAATCCTAGGGCGCTATGAGCATGTCAGCGTTTGTATTTTTATAATGTTATCATTTACTACTTCAAAGTCAAACACTTAATGATTGTGTTGGTGGTGATGATGGTTATAATGATGATGGTGATGTTGATGATGTTCAGGGTCTTACCGAACCACAGCAGCCACGAAGAGCGCCATCACCATGGAGAGCGCGCAAGCGTAGTCCATAAACTCCGTGTACGCGTTGTCTCGCGCGTGGAATATGATTGACCAGGTCCACGCGTTCATACAGATCTGGAACAATCGAATAACAAATGAATTTATCCTTACTAATATAGTAACTCTGTCGGTCTGTTACACTTTCACCAGCAATCCACTGAACTGGTATTGATGACAATTGTTAAAGAACTTAACAATTTCTAAATAAAAATAGCAATCAGGTCCATCGGCTCTACATATCCTCTAAAGCATGGACATGCTCAAAAATCTCATTCTGCAGCCTACCATCTTCTTATCAACTATCAATGCCTTTCCCAATCTCTCATTGTCTATACTATTTGTCAAGCTCGAGG
>DWJZ01007432.1:0-12124 GCA_018249125.1 Asbolis capucinus
TAATACAAAATAAAACAAAGAATTTAGAGGAAAATGAATAAAAATTTTATTGTATTACAAAAGGAAAAGTTTGGCAATTATGAATGAAAAATGATATCTGGCACCACCACGACCACACTGACAGAATGTCGATTCTTTCATCAAAATCTTTAAACACTTTTTGGCAAAATGGAGGGTCTATTTCGTTAATGACATCATGGATTTTGTGTTTTAAGGCAGCAAGAATTCGATTGGCTCCATATAGACTCTGTCTTTAACTCCAACAAAAATAATCTAGTGGTGTTAAATCAGACGATCTGGCTGGCCACGTAACAGCTGAATTTCGCGAAATTATGCGATCGGGAAATTTGGTTTGCAATAAATTGATCGTTTCATTGGTTGTGTGACATCCACATGTGCCACCACCGTCCTGTTGAAACTACATTTCATTGATATCCATCTCATCAATAATAGGCCAAAAATTAGTGGTTAACATCTCGCGATAGCATGATCCGTCTGTTACCGCATATACAGCCGCATCTTAAAAAAAACGGCCCAATCAAGCCTCCACACAGTGACACGTTGAGCATGCAAAGGCTTTAGAATTTTCAGAAGTCCAAATGCGGCAATTTTGCTTGTTGACGTACCCTGACGAATCAAAATGGGCTTCGTCTGAAAAAATGATTCTTTCAGACAAACCATCAGGTTGCTCCTGAATGAATTCTTTGTGTTGCCCCAATTGAAAAACAAAGTTCTTGTTAAAATACCCTTTACTACGCCACGAGTACTTTATAGTTTATGGGCATTTTTCGCTGTGATACAGATCAAATAATGGCAACAGACCCCAAACTTCTTTAAAACCTTAACATCCTTCTTGAATTACCTCTAGGTTACTATCTGGCACGTTTAATGTAATTAATGTATTTATTGATTTTTACTTCTTTCGTTACGTAGTGGCATTCGACGTTGAATGTAGTAATGGTTTAAAAGAAGTAGTGTAAGTGGCTGAGCTAACAAGTGAAAGGGTGGGAAAGTAGTGGGATGGTCATAACAATAACCCATAGTTTGCAATGATATTTTTTTCTTATAAAATGTTTCGATTGGTCACAAGGGCAGGTGAGGGGGGGAAATAGGTTTCCTGAGACGAGACCATGTTTACTTTTATACAAAATAGAATAATTGTTACGATACATCTCTCGTAAAATGCAATAATATAATTGCTTCCTGTTCTGTGATTAAAATGCAAAAGCTTTATTATTGGAGTGATTGGAGTAAAGTCCCGACCTACGATCTATAATCTTAGTAATTTTCCACATGTTATAAAGTTCTCTGTGATCTTAGTCTACGTTTGTCGCTGTGGCGTTGCGTGAAACAAACGAGAATGAAAATGGTTGTTAATCGCAAGAACTGACCAGGACGAATTTTTTGTCTTTGAACAAACTCATGCGTCAACCATTTATGGTTATGTTTACCATATATGGTTTACCATATATACAGATTATTTAATGTGCAATTTTATGTAAGAAATATATCTTTTCATGTGTCAGGAGTATCCGAAGTCCTCGTAAAAAGCAAAATGACGTATAATAAGCACAATTCATTTAGAAGTAGTCTAGGTTTTGAACGAAATTTGATATCAACTTGAATACTAAATAATATTATTAATTTACTTTGTTTATTTTTAAGAAAAATATTTTGGTAATTTGTTTGAATTCTGGGTTAAACTGCATTTAGTTTAAACAAAACACTCATTATAACTATGTCTTGTTTATTATCTATCCCTTTGTACTTTTAATGCCTATTGAGCATTGCATAAAGCAAAAACAAACAAAATGCAAGCAACAAGATTATGATGGAATTATCGACTTTCACGTCGATATTGCATGGAATTCAATTTGACATCACAAAAATTTACTAATACAATTGTAAATTATGCACACATGAATATTAGAATTTCACTAACTTGATTATGAGAGTTTCTTTAGTACGACAACACCATAAATATTTATGGTATTGCTTTAGACATAGACAATTCAGTTATGATACGAAGACAAATGAAGATTTCATGTCCGGTTTCGTTACGTCGTGATTGTATGTAGCACGTGTTTTTATTTGTAAGTGTTCTTAATAAATATTCAATAGCAAAATAATGCAAAAAGTTTAGCCCGGTTATAAGTTTCATCAAGTTTATTTCTTTATTTGTTGAATTGCTTAACGCTATTTAATAAGGTGAGGTGTTTCGTAACAAAAGCGATTAGCATCTCTTAGAGCGGCGCCGCCATGTTGTTTGGCTTGGGCCGCGGCTTGGTTTTATATTATTTCATGTAGTGTATCACAAAGAAATTAAACCGAATTTTCTGTATAAAAAGTCTATGCAATATTTATTTCTGAACTTTAACACTAATTAGGAATCATTTAATTTGTGACGTGGAGGCTCCCGCGCGCGCCGCCATCCTAAAGGTTTATTTGCCCAATTATCGTAATAACCTGAAAATACGCATGATTTCGTAAAGCTTGAAAGTGCATATCTATTTTCAAGGCAATTAAGATATTTTAGTCACAGTAACGTAGGTTGTAGCTACGCGTTGGTCTAGTTTGTTTTCATACCGATTCTCAAGTTATTTTCAGCTTTGGTATCAACTCGTGTTATTTGGTACTTTCGAGAAAAGGTATAATTTAACCCTCGTATTATATGCCATTTTCGATATGTTTATTTGTTAAACTTTATTCTTTAACCTTATTTAATAAACGTTGTCGTCTTGAGAAACGTTAACGACAAACAAATATTTATACAAATGTTTCTTTAAATTTCAAATTATATTAAACGTGTTCTTAATTATTGCCGTGTTAATATATATTTTTCTATTGTTTCAGGCATTTAAAATGGTTGGTTCACGCGTGTATGTAGGCGGATTGCCTTTTGGCGTAAGAGATAGAGACCTGGAAAAGTTCTTCAAAGGTTTTGGCAGGATTCGTGATATCCTCATAAAGAATGGATATGGATTTGTGGTGAGTTTGTTTATCCACTAACTACTTATAAACCTAAGATCAAATTCGATATTTCGAAAATATATATACGCATTTCTTTGGTCTTATGGATACTTAGCATTAACTTAAATACTGCATTAAACCTAATTACAATGCCTCATTGCAACTCATAGCTGCTCCGCTACTGAGCAAGGCTCCTCTCATAATGTGATGGGTATAGGCCATACTCAAACCTGCGGATTGGGGCTTTCACACACTTCTGAGAACTTTATGGAGGAGTGCAAGTTCCTTCATGATTCATTTCATCATTGTAGCAACTGATAATCATCTACTGAGCCGCACTTAACTTAAAATTAGAGGTGTGTGCCATGGGATTGAAACCCAGGACCTCCTGTTTGAGATACCAATGTCCAAAGCAGGCTATCACTGCTTCGGTTATAGTCTCTATCCTGTTGCAATAACAAATTTACATTTTTGTTATAGTTTAGTTCACTCTTTTTGTAATTTCTTCAGTCTGTAGGACCAAATATATATCTGACTACACTCCAAATTTTATTTGAGGTTCATCCAATATTTTCTTCTTTTCCATTCTCTACCACTTGTTACCTCTTTACTCAGACTCTTTCACTTTGTGTTTCATTAAATTCATTTAATACTCTTCTCGTCACAGGAGCAGTAGCATAGTGGTTAAATTAATTTAGATTCAAGTCTTCATATTACTGATGTACCGATGGATAATAATTATTAGATATGTATAAATTATTGAATTACTGTGAATCTAAATAGCTTATTGTCTCAACAGGAATTTGAAGATTATAGGGATGCAGATGATGCTGTGTATGAGTTAAATGGAAAAGAACTATTGGGAGAGAGGTAATTATTATATCACTTATTCTCTGTAAACTTTGTATACCTATCTGGAGATATGTGGGTGTTAAATATATCATTTAGATTTCATTGCTGCTATCATTGATTTCTTTGGAATTTAATGTTCGCTCTCAAATTTATTATGGCAATCATAATTAAGTATGTATCTTTAGTTCCTTATCTAATTTACATTTTTTTATCAGCCGGCTCCACATTTTGTATGAGTTGTATGGAGAACGGATTTATTTTTTTAAGTATGATTATTTAATGGACTTAGAATGACAGTGGATGGTTTACTTATTATTTTTTATTATCACGATTTTTGTTTTGTTTAATATTTTTTCCTGTAATAAATTATTTTTAAATAAATTTTATCAATATAAAATTCCAATGTTGCTCCAATGAGCAACCTTGAATAATTACTCTTTTCTTGTTAGCTATGTAAAAAAGACTGCATATAAAATTGATAACAAGCTGACTGAGAATGAGGTTGAGTGTATGTTTCCTTGGCTGAGTATTGCAAATGATAAGATAATGTCTGCGCCAAATCATACATTTAGTTGGTATTGTCACTGGAATAAATAAAATATTTAATTGTCGATGTTATTATAAGTTAAATTAAATGTAGTTTTGGGGCAGTTGTATGGTATTACTGGTACTGTACTAAAGTGGGTCTCTGATTGGTTATGTTCTTGTAATGGTTACCAAAAGTCAATTGGCTTTTCTGTTCGTTGAACACCAGATGGGATATCATTTACTGTCAAACTAGTTTTCTCATGTGACTATCCCAACGATTTATGAGCGCGTAAGATGCGTAGCGCGACGTATGCGTGCCAGGCACAGTGGGGCATGGTGGTGGAGGCAGTGAGAGAGAGAGGCGGTGACGCCAGGGCTCGGAAACCGGTTCTTGACTCTGGTTTTAATGTTCTATCTAGCTAGCTTCACTATGATTTTTAGGCTAGGTTTCGCAAACCGTTGTTTTTTCCTACCGTAATCGGTCGGTAAAGGCCGGTGTATTCCGAGCCCCGGAGGACGCTAACGGTACCGAACGGGTGTGCTACAGGGTGGTGGTGGAGCCGGCGCGAGGCATCGACCGCAGCGCGGACCGCTCCCGGCGCGACCGATACTACGAGCGCGACCGCGGCCGGTCGCGATACGAGTGAGTGGCTTGTGTTGTAGGGTGTCGGTGGAGAGAGCGCGCGGGATGCCGCGCGGCGCGGACCGTTGGCGCAGCCGCGAGCCGCCACCGCCGCGCCGCGCCGCGCCCGCGCCCGCGCTACCGTCGCGCTCGGCACGCTCCTCGTCTGTATTCACACACATACACATAAACACTACATGTGTACTTATGAACTCCTGTCACGCATATTTGCAAGACCTGCATAGGCCAAGACCAATAGCAAATGTCAATCAAAAGATAGTTGATTTCAGTTTACTAGCTTCTCACTGCAGAATAATGAGTCTCCTGAAATAAAATTCTGTATCATTAGCATACTAGGACAAAATGGTTGATTCTTCCGGAAGGAACTTCTCACAATTTATTCCAGGATAGTATTGTTGTATTCCAGGATATCGCCTGTCTGTGTGCAATCCACTCAAGCAATTATTGTATGGACACAAATGCAAATCATCTATCGGGATCTACTTACCATCTGGGATAAAAATTATGTTATGCCTTAATTCTCAACATGGTCTATCAATTATCTGAGTTTTATTTTAATCCGTCCTTAGAACATACAGTAGAACATTCCACCATCTTCATAGATTTACAAATTAGCCATTTGAATGAGATCTCCATTGTGTGACATTTTTGGTATTTTAAGTATGACATATCTCCTCTGACAAAAAGAATATATAACAACCACAGTGTAATGTTATGATGCAATTCCACTGCATGTTCTTGCAAATCTCATGTATACTGGTTTTGCCTCCTTCCAGTAACCCATTTAATTTTTAACCAATTATGTCACTTCACTAGCTACATAACCCCAGTAACCCACTTCACAGTATATACTACTGATTCTATTAATAATATATCACGGAGCAGCGTGGTGGAGCATACTCTGGGCCTCCTCTATATCTGGAGAGATACGTACGCAGTAGTAGTGGTCATGTTGAGTTGAACCTAATGTCGTATCTATAACACAATTTGCTTAGGTATATATAGGAGGAGGCTTAGAGTGTATATATATATATATATATCAATGGAATCTAGTGAGATATTGAACTATTGAAATTTATCTGCACTCAACGATATATTTAAGATATTAAACATTATGTAGTTTATAATTTCGAATAATAAAAGTCCATTTATGGACTTTGATTATCAGCTTATATGAAGATTTTTTCTTCATTTACTCGTTACCTCGTTAAATTTTGCAAAACGATACATAGTGTTGTTTATCTTAATTTCTATATATTCATAATTCTATATTTCCTTTTAAGTTATGTAATTTGCAGGTTTTTTCATTACTTTTTTTAGCTTTATCACAGATTTATTTTATTATTTAATATGCACCATGTTCCTAACTGTAGTATATTTAATCATTCAAATGAGACAGAGATGTAGGTTTGTTTTCATGTAGTGCTTAAATTGTTATAATATAATTTTCCCATTATTCCCCATTTTATAAGTTATCATAAATTTAAAAAAATAACTTATTTTTTGCAGCTATCTTTTGTAAGTAAAGTATTTCAAATTATGTCTCATATTTTCTTATGTACTCCGGTAATAAGAAAGGAATCTATAATTATTAAAGAAACTGATACATAGTCAATAATTTCCTGTTAAATTGATTTTTGGAACATTGACAAAACAAAATGAACGTTCCCCAAATGCATATCGCCATACAGTCAAGTTTTTCCATTACCTTATAGTTGTGTATATGTTACTCGTGAAATACTAATGTATAGCACAAAAAATATATGTTTAGTTGCAAAACTGACGTAGATTTTGTGTCTTACAGTGACAACAATTACAGATATGGGCCGCCAACGCGCACCGAGTATCGACTTATCGTCGAAAATCTATCTAGCCGCATTAGCTGGCAGGTAAGAAAATCACGGCTTGGAGTTGGGTCCATCATCATCCCATCACCTATCACTCAGGGTCCGGATGAGCTTCACTATCTCGAGGGCTGGGCCGACATCACCACAGGACTGGGCTAACGTGGCTTTGAGGGGACGGCTAAGGTTTCCATTGGGCAACGAACAATCGCGGACGAATAAGACACCATGGAGAATACATTCCGGGAAATGTGCTGTTGAAAACAAAATGAAGAATTATAATTTCTGAAGATATTGCCGCTTGGACGAGTCTATCTGGAATCAGAATCACTGGATACAAACTGAGCAAAGGATGGACCGACATCACTTATGAAGACTGACCAACGTACTGCACCAACAGTTATATATAACAGTGGAGTCATATATAATCAAATAATTATTATTTACTAATAAAAACCATTGCAAAGCATTTAAATAATTAAATTAGTAGCAATAAAACTTACATTTGTAACAATCTTAAATAGTTCATGTCAAATTAGAGTATCTTTTGCATCAGTAATGTTTTAAGTGTAACACAAACTTATGCGAGCTTTTAAGTATAATTTTTAATAAACGACAGAAGGTGGCGTTCGTGCCCTGAGCCCTCGATGTAGCCCTGTGGGATGTGGTCTGAGACGATGTTAGGAGGTTATCGGAGCCCCGATGACGTTGGCCCTTCGCCCCCGTGTGACCCGTGCCGCCGCCGGAGCAGTGCCCCGCAAGGTAATGTCGACCAGGGGGCACACCAGGAGCCGATCTCGCTATGTGCAAACCCATTTATAACATATCATTCTTTGTATTAAGTTCATCATATATATATGGGTATAATAAGTGTACTCGCATAATTGAGTCGTTTAAACGTTGCCTTGTAGTGCCCAAACAGCTTTTCGTTTTGTGTTACCTCTTTGGTCTGCTTGTTTATGGGAACCAATAGCCACTGAGATCCAATTGGTATTCTGAGATGACTAGAGTACCAGGAGTATATGGGAGTGGTAAAGACCAGTGGATGAAGGACCAGATAAATGAGAACCACAGAACCAAAATCATTATGAAAATGGACGAAAATGAGCGAGAACAATGACAGATGAGCGAAGACGACAGCACATACCAATTAACATTGAATTAAATCAGATTATGGAAAAGTGACGAAAGACTAACAAAATCGCAGAAAACACGGACTAGACAGAACTGAATAAGATCGAGTTCACACATGCAATTAAAACAGGATAAGATATTGGAGATCAGGGGATAATCAAAATTTGTCAATGACGACAGAAGAGTTCTGAGCGGATGTAATATTTGGCGTAGACACGCAGCATTAACATCTGAAGCAGTTGTTACAAAATAAATGGAAACACCAGAAACAATTACCAAAACCAAAGCTGCCGTAACGCAACCGGAGGAATTTGTGACAAAATCGGCTGACACATTGGCAAATACGCGAAATATAAAAGCTATAGTTACTGATGAGGTAACAAAGTACGAATTGTCTGTTTGGTGCACTTTTTTATTTACTTGCAATTCTTCAATTTCAATACTTTCGGCAACTTGCGAGCGTTACCTCTCGTTATTGTTTTAGCCACACCTGTCAAATTGGTCACTACAAGATCATTCATTATTATTTAAGGCGTCTTGGGCCCGAATTTATAAATTTATCTACGCCTAATACCATCCTAAGAGTTGATTTTGCCTTAAATTGTCGTAAAATTGCGATCTTATCTGTGTGGCTAAATCGTCTCTTGGGATTCTTAGGCACAGTAAATAACGGGTCTTACTGCCCGACTCTTAATTCGTTAATCCTTACTTAAACTGCTTCCTTAGTATAGAATGCATTTAAGTAATTGAACTGAGGAGCAATTTAAGTAAACATTAACGACTCTTGAGTGAGGCAGTTAGATTAGAAGCGCTTTGACTCTTCCGAAATCGGCCATTTCATGATAGATTATGTTATGTTTAACCATGGCGCTGAGTTCTTAGATGCCAATGTTATAATCTAATGGACGATTTTGTAAGAATGCTTTGTTGATATATCTGTCAGGAGTATTTGACATGTTGCGTTGGTTTACAGGACTTGAAGGATTACATGCGTCAAGCTGGGGAAGTTACTTACGCTGACGCTCATAAGCAGCATAGGAATGAAGGGTGAGTTACAATATGACACTGTTTGACTTGTAACCCAGTTGGCACTGACTTGATTGCGGAGCGAGGTGATGATTAGTGATGATTTCCAAGAGTTGTCGATGATGATATCGCATTTTTACCATCTTTCGGGGCTGAATACCTTGATGCTAAATAATAATCTGATGACAACTTTTTGATACAAACTTATAGACTAAATATAAATGAGATAAGGACAGTAATGTTATGTATATTAAAAAAAAACTAAAATATCAAGGTCGTAACTGTTGTATGTAACAGTGTTGTATATAACAGTGTGTTGTATGTTGGTCGTAACTCATGTTTTGCTTACAAAGTAGCGTTAGAACAAAAATAGGCTATGGTAAAGCATACAGGTTTAAATCTTTTGAAGTAGTACACAATATATAGATTACATAGCAGTTATTTGGTTGTTAAGCAGTAGTTACACATCTTCTCAACCCATTACGGCTCACTATTGAGCACGGGTCTCTTTTCTGAATGAGGTTATACATAAACGATAATAATTATATTGCTATCAACAACAAGCTGTGACTTATTTATTGAATAACAATTCCAGTGTGGTGGAGTTCGCGACGCACGCGGACATGCGCGCGGCGATTGAGAAGCTGGACGGCACCGAGCTGAACGGGCGCCGCATCAGGCTGGTGGAGGACCGCCGCTCGTCGCGCCGCCGCACGCGCAGCTCGTCGAGCCGCTCGCGGAGCCGCTCTCGAGACCGACGTCGCTCGCGATCTAGGTAAGAGTGTACATACGTTGCGTAGCGTTAGCGCGGCGTTCGGTTGCGACAGCGTGACGTTGTGTTGCGATAGCGTGGCGTTCGTTGCATAGTCGCAGTGCAAGATTTAATGCCGATATTATTACAGCATTGTTACGATACAGTTGTAATTTCATTTTCTCTTGGTTCCTTTCGGGGCTGGAAACGGTGTTGACGGCGTTGCTAACCCGTGTTTCAGCTACAATTTCATTATTGAAGATTTCGTTTATATTCCCTGTCGGAAAACTAATGTAGTTTCAATCAGAACATGATATTTTAGTAGGTTTTTAGTCTTATGGTATTTAACAAAGAGATGTCGTGACTTCGTGCTGCACAAATACAAGTTATCACTGCCAATACGTCAGAATTACGTTACGTTAAGATTATATTAGAATTTATATTTTTTATGAATTCTAAATGATGATATTATATTTTAACCATCTTTCGGGGCTGAAAACTCTTGAATGATAATTATATAACTGACAAATTTCATTCACAAGATGTTTGTCCTGTGTTGTTGAATTTTTTAAGTCTGATTTGCAACCGATAGGTCGCGCCGGTCACGCAGCCGCTCCCACTCCAAGTCTCGACCGAAGAGCAAGAGTCCCGCTGCCAAGTCTCGATCCAGATCCAGGTCTAAGTGAGTATCAATCTTTATGAGTATCATTCCTTATGTATCCGCTCAATGCTATATACCGTATCACGATAGAAAAATTTACAATTGTTGTATAGATAAAAAAAAAAGAGTTGCTTATGCTGGATTATACTAGGTTATGACTCTACCCTCAATGAACGATGTCAAGCATTAACTTATTCTAAGAAAAAAAATGTTAGTACAAATTGGCAAAATGTGTTGACAGCAAAAAAAGTTTTGGTTGACATGCTCCTGACTAGATAACTGAAAAGATATGATATCGAAATGTACATTGGAAGTTTAATAGGAATTTTATTAATTATAAACTCAGTATGCGGTGTATAGTAGTGGGTAAATTTATATTTTCTATACCACAAATAGACTAATGCTTCTCATTTGAGGTGTCCTATAAAAAAAATAGTCTTCATGTGCATAAATATTATGGACCAGTTTTTAACACTTGATTATTTCACATATCTGCCTCTCACTAAGGCCTGTATTGATATGCTGATCTTAGCCTAAGATTGCAAACTTAAGAGCCGTCGATTCAATTCTGTCACAGCTGAATACACTTTAGAAATTGCGTTAAGTTTTCACTTTCAAGAGTAAATTTTGATTTTGTAATCTATTAGGCAAAGTTCGGTTTATCGATTAGGTATAGTGGAAATAGCGAGATAAATATGTTGTTGAGGTTGTAATGGTATACATCTCTCTTAACTTTAATGATTCCCAAGAGTTGTTAATGATGATATCGCATTTTAACCATCTTTCGGGGCTGAATACCTTGATGCCAAATTATAATCTGATGACAACTTTTGGGAATATATTTACATTTCATACACAGATGTACAGAATATTAAAATAGTAATATTAAGTAGATTGAAAAAAAGTATAGGGAATACTTTATGTTCCCCGGGCTTGTCAGTAGCGGGTTTTACTTCTTCATGGTGGTGCTCAATATCATAGGATAGCATGGGTGGCAATGGATAGCAGGACCGGTCGACTGCAAACAGCAAAAGCGGACCTTTTTAAGGACTACTTTTGAAATTGTGCTTTTAAGCTATGTTCAACATTAATGTTAATACAGGTCCAAAACTTGATATCGCCCCGAAATATGCATGAATTCAATCCTATCTTTCACAAAGTATTCAACAGTAAATCGTTAACGCATATATTTAATTAATTGATGCATGAAATATGTACAAAATTAACATTTAGTATTCATTTGGCTAGGTGCGTAAAAACATGCGCTGAGCAAAACTTAAAATCGTAAGTACTCTACCATAGTACTTTGTCGATGAGTAATTAGATTTTGTATCTTGCATACCATTGTGTTAGCAATTTCAGTATTGGTTGCGAATGAGTCTTTCATATTGAGACATTTTATTTAGTTTGTTTTTAATTGGCTATATTTAACATTAATGTAATGCATTCATCGATGATGATGTCCTCTGAAAACTGATAAAAAATATGTTATAACATAGTATATAATGAATAGTATATAATACAGTTTATCAGATCGCATTGTCATTGACGGCTAATGTGTAGTTGTAGTAGGGGGTGTATAAAATATCCATCATTACAACCAACGATTTGTCGACCGTAATACGTCGCATAGGGATCGCAGCCGGTCGCGGTCGCCGTCGCGTAAGTCGGAGAGGAGGTCGCAGTCGCGTCAGTCGCGCGACAGGTCGCAGTCG
>DWJZ01007433.1:0-12124 GCA_018249125.1 Asbolis capucinus
ACACCGCGAGCGAAACCGCGTAAGGAAACTAGTATAATTTCAAAAGGCATATATTGATTCCCATAGGTTTGGGGCGATAAGGATGCTGACGGTTTTTACTGGGGCGAATGCCGGGGTCGACGCGGCTACGTGCCCCATAACATGGTGGTGGAGGTTTCGGAACAGGAGGCCACGGGGCAGGCCGCTGCCAAACCGCGGGATCGATGGACGGACGCGTATGCGAACCAACCTGTGCGTCGTATGGTCGCGTTGTACGACTACGACCCTCAGGAGCTGAGTCCCAATGTTGACGCTGATGTAAGTCAACCTTACGTTTTATAAAACTTTTTACCAATAATTGTTTTATCTCAGACTAAAATATATTTAAATGGTAATCTTAACATTTCAGGCGGAACTGAGTTTCCAAACGGGGCAGATAATCCACGTGTATGGCGAGATGGATGACGATGGCTTCTACATGGCGGAGATCGATGGCGTCCGAGGGCTGGTGCCGAGTAACTTCCTCACTGACGCCAACGATCAGTACGCCACTGCCGGCCAGACCAGTCAAGGTGACTTTTATACGTGATCTGCGTTTAAACGTTTACTGTTGGACAAAGGACTTAGGATTAATTGTCGCTACTTTTGCCGGTCCTGAGCTTCCTGAATCCAGCGGATGCCTTTTGTCTTCTTTAAGTTTTCGACTGTGACCTGTTCACCTTTTTGCAAGCCATGGCCTGAAAAGGGAAAGAAAAAAGAGAAACATTAAATCGTTGCAGCGTCACAGAAAGATATGTACGTACATCAGCAACATAGTACTTAAGAAAGGATAAGAGAGGACGAGTAAAAAGGAGGACTTCTTAACCATCGGGGGTGCAATTCCACGGGCAACTTTGAAATATTAATTTTAAATGCGAATTAAGACAAATTAAAATAGTATTCTATAAATTGGAATCAGTTAGACTTCAACAAATTTAGAGCTCTTTCCCTAGAGTCGTTAATGATTGTGATTAGATTCTGAGCCTAAATTTGGACAAGTCCTTTGTTTCAATGGTCGCGCATCGTAATGAAAATTTGTACGTACTAGTCTGTTTTTATGTCGAGAACCATGCTTGTTGTACATACCTTGTGCACAGCCGCGTGATGTTTTGCACAGGTCCTGGCATGGTGGGCGGACGACCAGGCATGCCCGGCGCCATGATGCCCGGGGGCGTCGGCCGCGGGAGAGGAGCCCCACCGGGTCCCGGCGCCCGCGGTCCTCCGCCCCCTCCGCGAGACAACGTCGCTCCAACAGCCAGAAACCACCACCGCAAAGCAGGTACAATCATATCCAACTCTTTATGTACTGGTAGAGCCGCGGTCGGCTTTTCGATATTCGCTGTTATAGTTATTCTCCCTGTTAGCAAACGATTTAATAATACGGCTTAGGTAAGTCCGGCCGATGCGATCAGCGTCTATTCTGATCACTGAGAGCTTTGAGTGTTTCATGTTTGCACCTTGGACTTGTTTTGTGACTACTGAAAGACGCTAGCTATTTCGCTCTGGAACTTTCTATCATCTTTCTTGTACACGGTGTTGCGATTGCGATGGGACTCGTTCGAGTTGTCTCCTCTTTTAGTCCCGATTTATGCATTCGAGGCCATTTTGAATTGGTTGTTTATCGTGTAAATATTAATAACGAATCCGGTTGCAATCTACGGAGCACAAAGACTCTTGGTGTACACTTTGCTATTAAACACTATCTTGGATTACACAGTCACAAACACCGTTAACGTTGGAATACACGGAGAAGAGACTAGACACAAAGGCATCAGCAAAAGAATAGGTCAGTCTGTTTTGTTTTCGCCTGCGTTATCTGTCCATTCTCTCTGTCCTGTTTTATTTATATCACGCGTACGTCGACAAGGCTGTTTATGAACGGTGGTGTATTTGGTACGGTAATTAACACTGACTGACGATTGAAAAGAAATATTATTTAACATGAAATACCTAGGATTAAAAAAAGCATAAAGTTGTTCACTTCTAACATAAACATCAACAAAATAAATTTTATGACAAAAATGGGTAGTTGAAAAACTTCTTGTATACCATTAGTGGTCTTTTTGATAACCAAAAATACAACGTTCCTTAGCCCAGACAGAATAGTGAGAACATATAAAAGTATTATTGCGTCATAAATACCCTTGTCAGTATTATGTGGGAGGAACCGCGCAAATGCAGGCTAGGCTGTGATACACGCAACGCGCACAACATAACGTCACAGTCACGGTGGTGACGTGTGATCCAAGATACAGGTGGTTTTCTGTGGTCACTATATATGTTGTGTGTATTGTCTGTTTGCTAGATGCCTGCCCTCTTCCCCCTTCTCAGTTAGACCACAACACATGCGCCAGTAATCCAGAACAGGCGAATTCTCAGGTAAAAATATTACCTTTTATATGACCCACAAAAATACTTTCAATAATACTATGCAACGATACTAGACGTCTTTTTTAGTTCGACTACCACTTCATATCTTATGTCTTCTTTATTTTCACCTTCCTTCTTTTTTTATCTTTTTATTTATTTTGTTTACGCCCAGTGTGGCCGCCGGTGAACGGAGGCGTTGGTCCATTTGCATATGCGGACGATATGATCATGATGAACCATTGTACACGTCATTAGCTCTCATATATCATTACTGGACCAAACCGTACATGAACAGAACAACACTGGCGTATACTTCACTGACATTAATATACCATTACTCATTCAATGTATTCTAACAAAATCAAGGCCTGTGAATTGTGGTCCGATACTAAGCGATTACGAAATTTTACAAAATTTTTATAACAGATTAAAAATATTTTTCTATTTCCAGATAATCAAAATGTTACGTAATCGTATAGTATATTAAGAAAAATCTTTGAAAGCTTTCGATGTTTTTATTTTAAAGCATGTATGTGTTTAGTGTGGTACAAAATATTCTTACCGTGTTCTTTTCTTACCAAATACTTAATTCGTTAACTTTTTTATTCTCATCCGCTTTCTTGCATGGCGATGCATGGCGCCTGAAACTGTTTGAAAATTCAATGTGACGCAATGCGTAGTGAATAGAAATTTTAGATTAATGCATGCAAATATTCTTAAAACAATATATTATGCCTATGATAATGTACCTTTACTAATAGGACCAGATAGAGGTTAATAATATGATCTTGTGATCGCAATCCCTGATTGACATATATTTCATATAGAGAAAATTGAAATAAATTTGATTAGAATACCTGTTTACTTACTCCTATCACGAATAGAGCTTTCAAAGAAGTTTGCTTAGCGTGTGGGATCATTAAAAACTAAAAAGTTTAGGTCAGAACATCAAGATTCATTAGTTAATAACATTTGCTAGTTTCATGAGGCGTTGCATAGTAGCGCAGTCAATATAATGTTAACAGTTTCACTTCTAGTAATATTACCACGAGGATGTGGGGTAAATATCAATTTGATTTATTAATTTTAGTAACGTTTTGTTCAGCCCACAGGGTTTGTTAATTTGGAATTTATTGGCGTTGATGAAAATAATGTTGAAATTTAAGTGCAAAATTATATACAGGTCGCGATGCGGTAGCTGAAGAGAAAATGTGGTGTATAACATTGCCAGCTATATATGTACACATTTCTTAATTACAGGAAATATAATTGTATTCTCGTAAAACTTAATTTAATAATATGTGTTTTTTTGTGATTTGATGTAAGTGATGTGATACAAGGAGCCTGTAAGTAAGCAATGGGTATTGAGGAAGCTGCGCTTGCTTCAACTGCCGTAGCGCGACCGGCAGTTGAGGTTGGGTATCGAAGTGAACTGTTACATTACGTTTGCTGTGGTTCAAGGAGCGTGGTGCGGTTGCTGTACATGTGTTGAATGCAGGGGAGGGGGAGAGGCGCAGTGAGCGCGCAGGCGCCGAGCACGACCGCGCGCACGACCGCTGGTAACGTGGCGCAGTCGCCCGGCACCGCGGCCACGCTCGCCATGCCGCCCCTCGGCACCACCACCGCCGTCAGCACCTCCCCGGCGCGCCGCGGCGGCCCCGCCGTCGTCCCAGCACCCACAGCCCAGCCCGTCCCCACCACGCAACCCCCCACCTCCCAGCCGAACCTCATGCAGAAGCTGACGGACATGACCGCGCCTGGAGGCGACATCCTCAGCAAGGGCAAGGAGCTCATCTTCATGAAGTTCGGCCTCGGAGGCAAATAATGTCTGTCGTTCGGCCTCCGCGGCCTCTAGTACTGTACCGACTTCTCTTCGACTCGTTCGCTGATGTCTCGGAGGATTTTGCTGCGCTGTCTCAGAAGCGGAACTCGGCCGAGTTGGTTATCGAGTTTTTTTCTATTTTAGGCGATTCGATTGATCGTTACCGGAGTATTTACTGTAAGACATATGTAAATAATTAAAAATTCAATAAACGCACAGTTTAGTGAATATTCAAATATTAGTGGAGTCGATAGTACGCACGGTTGGAGTTTCAACACCGAATAGTATGTGTTTTCTATCTCTCGGACTTCTGCCCGTCTGTTAGTCTAGGTCGTAAGGATATCGAGTGAATTGTTTACATGTTACATTGGAATTTACTTCATATATAGTTATAACATATAATTTATGTAAAGTTAAAAGTTGTTACTTCACAAATATATTGTCGCATATACTATTGCGAGTTCTTCGTTACGTTTTCGATCGCTAGCTACCTACCGACCCTTCCTATGAGCAAATCGATCAAAAACTCTATCTAAGTTACGATAAAATTTGTAGTTTAAATATCTTTAACATACAACTACTGTTAACGATAATATACAATATTATTATTTACAATTGTTGAACAAGTTAACCCTGCAACCGTCCTTGCAGGATTGTGTCAATCGCCTGCTCCAAATTTAAAATTTAAAATTGGCGTTCTATTAAAATTAATTCCATATTCAAAAATGTCAACCAGTAACATGCATGTTGTAGTTTTAAATGAGATTGATTAAGGATGTTATAATTCCAACCTTCCTGACTATACCAATAAGTTCTGTTGAATGTAATGTTACGATTTACTGTATAACTTTGAAATAGCTGTATAATAGGTGCGTACTTATAAGTAAAATAACGGGTTCAGATATCATTGAATCTTTAAATATACCTATTAATTTTTAACGTAAGATTTTTATGTAAGCGCATTAATTAAATTTATATACCGCCCCCTTTCTCGAAATAATAATATACTGTGATAGTAGACGTGATACCATCTTTGACATTACTTATACATATTAAAATACTACGTCATTTATCACTTAGACTTTCGAGATCTGTCGTTATTTTAAAATTTTGACTTTAATATGGATCTTTGTAATTACTTATTTTACGGTGTGCGCGAGAGATATCCGTTGTTACAGGAAATTTTCTTTATTTAAAAAAACATAGCTTTTTCTAAATAATTATAGTATTTAACAAAAATAGTTTCACAAGTTTCGAAATGTCAAAAGCATCTTGCCAGTGTTACAAGGTTAGGTGTTGAACAGTTTCTACGAATATAATTTTAAGATTAAAAAAAAATTAATATGTTGTTGAATTAATTCATAAATAATAGTAGCTGCCTAATATTATTAAATATATGTTACAACCTCTTGAATACTTGAGCAATTATATAAACTTTTAAACTGACATAAAAATGTTTTGACAAACTTTTATTCAAATTAAATATCTACTAGCACTGGTTGGGTTGAGATATAAAAATATTTTAATTTTCCCGAAAAATTCTTTGATAATCCATATGCCGAGATAATACAAAATATTTAATAAAACTTTATATTTTTTTTAACTTTGCTATAAAATAATAATATCATTCAGAGATAATATCTCACAATATACTCCTTAATCATTTGCTATACCTTTTTTTAAATATATTTATCTTAAAGTAAAATTTGCCTACTTTATAAAGTAGAATCATAATTATATATAAAACGTATTTCCTTCTTAATTGTGATGTTGTGTTATTTGTTGTGTTTATTCCAAGCTAAGGTCTATATAATTCCAGGACATACCTGTCTATAAAAATACGTAGAATCTGTCTAGTAAAAATGTATACTGGCAAAGGCGGTGAATTTGAAAAAGGACGAAATACAATATCAAAAATTGATTCCAAAAATGCAATACAATTCATACCAAGAATCATGGACATTGACTAAGACGAGTTATTTTATAAAAGAATCAAAATCAAGGAGCCTACCATTTGTGATCTTGACATAGCTTAAAATAATTTTTTTTATCATTGAAAAAACCGATTTAAGAAAATGTCAAAAAACTTAATTAGTCGTAATCAACTAAATACGTGTCATTCGAGATTCGTAAAGAACAAAAACCAAAATATAAAAAATGTGAATAACTCAAAAACTTTGTCAGATGTCGCTCAGAATGCAACCACAAGCACCAACTTCCGGACAAAAACAAATTTAACCAAATCGATCAGTAAAAAGTTCTGACATAACATATATAAAAAATAAACACGAATAGAGAACCACCTCTTTTGAAATTGGTCAATAAAATATTACCAACGTTAAAAACACCGCTTCACTTTTCAAAAGACAGACTATGTTATAAGAAGGTTTCTATCTCTGGTTTTCTATAGCCTGAAAACTTACTCCGGAAACTGAAAACCAACCTTAAAAATTATGATAATAACCTAACAAGCAAATTGAACTGAACTTAGTACTTCACATACATTTATATTCTCTACATATTTCATAATGTATCTGTATTAATGAAATAATACAAAACAGTTAAAAAAGTACAAGAAATACATATGTATATTACTATAAAATACGATATTTAAAATTAGGTCATACATTTTGACTTGTTCCAATTCAATTGAGTATATTGTTACTGTAAATCGTTTCAGAAACATACATTACATTTCACTTTAATTGATATCAATTGAACTTTTCAAATTGTGACCACTAAAGAACAATTTTTCTTTGTACGATCAGATCCATTAAAGATCGGATTGTTCTAGTAAATTTTGGAAAGTCCTGATTAGGTACTTATGTTTGAGTACCAATATTTCATTGTTATTATCATGAAATAATACTTTAAGTTTGTTTCAATAATGTAGATTGATGTATTCAATTAACGGATACAAAAACAATGTTGATATTCAACTAATGACCAAATAGCCTACTAAATGCCTCGCCTAATTCTACTGGCTTGACGTAGATCACAATATATAACGGCATAATATAAGGTCGATTGGTCTAATGTTTAGCCAGAAATAGTCTACTCTAGATGCGTTAGTAGGCTATGCAGTCAACGTATTTTATCGAGAGAAACTTGCAAGTCGATACACATTGAAAATAGTACAAAAGGTTTTTAAAACTGTCGCTAAAAATAATTATTGTAATATAATAAATTGTTTGTCAGTTCTGTTGTTTCAAATTAAATTCGACTAGCAAGTAACTCTTTACCTCGACATTCTTACATAATTCTGTTGCCGGTAAATATTTCATCATCACATGTAGGTAGATGTAAAGTTCTAGATAGGAATTTTACTTTTCCTCTTATCGAAAGGAGGTTTGATTAAGTTTTAACAGGTTCCGAGTCGACGTTCTGCGATGTATGGTGCTTCCACCTGGATTTTTTTTATTAAAGATTATATTCTTAGTTTCATAGCCACGGCCAGCTGGTTCATTTAATTTAATGGGCCCGAACGGAGTAATGGGCTTGTGTGACAATTCTGAAGGATTTCTCAATAAATTGCCTGTCAATTACAAATTGATTGGTATATTTAATTCTTCATAATGGGTAGTGAAGGATTAGCCCATAAGTAAATTAAGCAATTGCTTAAGACAGGGGTCGGCAACTAGCGGTCCGCAGGCCGAGTGCGGTCCGTATGCACTTGCAATACATTCCACACACACCCCATTTGCACGATGCAACTTGGCGTTTCTTGCGATCCACCCGATTACACATGTAATGTGGCCCGCACCAATATCTTTACAACATTTGTGGGTCATATGAGAAAAGGTTGCCGATTGGCTTAGGGGATCAAATAGTTTGAATTTGTCAGAAATATATTTTTTTTTATAAAATAACGAATTGGCGTTCACGAGCTTTTACTCCGAATCAATCGTCAGTACAACGTTTGATAATACGCTCTACGCCCCTTGTAATAAAGTACTTTTGAAACTGCGTTTTCTGTGGAAGCACTAGTACATTTCGAATAGGAATACGGTGTTTATAATTCTTCTAGTTAGGACTTGTATCATCGCTAGCGTGTAACGAATAGGAAACGATATAAAGAAACAAAAACTTCAGCGAAATGTTAAAATTTACTGTTATTGTTTGATCACCTAACTGAACAATAAGTCTATGAAAACCAATCGAATTTCAGAAATAATTTCTAGTACAATTAAGAATATTTGTTCATGAAAAACACATGCTGAAAATAGTTGCCAATAAACAATATTTAAAAGTAAATTTCAGTTACCTAATTAGTAAATAAAATATGATTAAAACACACATGCATAAATGAGTTCCTTATTTTATTACAGAAAATAATTTTATACAAAATATAGGTAACATTGCATTATTACCTATTTTTAATTTTCATTTTACAAAGGCTTATTATTATGTGTAGCTGAGCGTAGCCTTTAGTTACTCGTTTGCGGTGGGACCAGTCGGTTACACCACACAAATCGTTGAAAAAGAAGACAATAACTTTATATGAATATCACTTAGTAATAATGGTAATAATTTAATAAGTACATTTTGGGTAGTTTCTGACAAATATTATAATCTGTAAGCTTTGAAATACAACAAAAAATGATAGGTAGCCCTCAGCTTAAAATTTTTAAATAATCTTCGTACGTTTATAGAAAAATCATTCTATTCAACGTTTTAAATCGATAAATAGTTTTCTTCTTTACTGTGGTTGCTAATTTTGTCTCAAAGCTGCTAAGGATATATTTTAGGTAAGTGAAAATGATATTTTTCGCGTTCGTTACCCTATAGCTATTTTCCTAGCACATCGTTTAACAACTGACGCGAAGCGAGTGTAGTCTATATTTTATAGCCAAGTATGAGACCATAGCCTAATGTAAGTTTATAGACTATACTCTATAATACGCCAAGTCGTCATTAGTTACCAGTCCTATTGGTGAAATTAGAACGCTAAGGTACATACGGAAATTTGAGACGATGTTCCCGAATATTGCGGATACTATTAGAACTAGATTTGAAGTTTACAGTAACAATTTTAAATATTTTTCTACGGTATAACATTGAAACTTCTATTCAATCAAACAATACATATTCAATCTGTAACTGATCGCTGTCTGTACATGAAAGATGGACCTTATTATAGACACAAATCAATGGTAAGTTTACATTTGTTTGATACCAAATATTTTAATAAAGTATAATCCATTTGCGATCATTAATTATAATTAGATTAGATCACGGCAAGACCGAATGTCTATTCTTCTTAGCCTATGCCTATTATGTCTATGTCAGTGTTATTCTAAAGTCTAAGACTACATCGCAACTTACAATGTTACAATCAAATGAAATTGTAGTCATCAAAATGTCTAAAATTTTAGTGTGTAATCTATCTTATACTACTCTATGTATATCTGTAAATTTTCTTTTAACAAACTCAAATTTGCAATGGCAAATTAAATTGTCTTATTGCAAATTCGGTTATCCAATATCGAATATCATTTGTCTTATAGCATATTCGATCTTCTAATAGCAAATTCAATTGTCTTATACTTAATATTTCCTTAATAGATAACAAAATAAATGGCTTAATATGTAATTCAATCGACTAATGTATTTGTCTTACAATAAATTCAATGTTCTAATAGCAAATTCACTGTCTAATGCCGAATTTAAATGCTATATAACTTTTATAGTATATTAAATTTCCTTATATCAAATTCAATTATCTTATATGTAATTTAATCGTCTTATTATAAATTCAATTGTCTAATAGTAAATTCAAAATGCAAATGCGATATTATACTCGTTTTTATAACAATAATTTGCTTCAGGGGCAATATAACAATTTTATTTGCAAATTTATATATTTTTAATCGCTTAAATATTTTAAATGCATGTTTTACATCGTCTCAAACATCCAGATTTTGGAATTAACTTAGGCTGCGATATGCTAACCCAATATGTTATGGTCTCGATGAGTAACAGATGTTATGTAAGAGTGGCGGCCAGGTCTTGTACGTACAATATGTAACGAGCAATGATATTATAACCAATGATATATAGATAGATTCTGCTTTCATACATTTGGGGCTTCAGTTTTCGATCCGCTCTTAGACGCCATTTTGTTAAACATACATACATGTAAATATTCTGAGATTACACTTTCCAATGATTATCTCTATGCAGATGAAATATGATAAATTAGAAATTGGCTTTATTTATTAATATTTTAATATTCATTATGTGATATATTTTGTCATAAAATTGAAATATTTTTGTGTTCACATATAGTACATTCTTCCATTTTTTTTATTTAGTTTTATAGACCTTATTCAATTAAAAATGCGTAATTTGAATTTTTTCACCTATAAAACTGGACGACTCACAGCGACGGCCATTGTCAGACTAATTGATAAGTGTATCAATTAGTATAGTTTTGCGGAAGCGAGTTTAGGGCACTCATGTCATATTTATAGTTATAATATCATTGTTCACAAGTATGTTATTGTCCTCCGAATGATTTATAAATAAATGTTCTAAAATTGTTATTGTACATATTGATCGGTAAGGATGCTTGGATGTAGGACAATTTGTGATGCTCACTTCAAAGGAGAACTTCTATATAAGTCTTTGATATTGCTTCGTATCTATCCAACCAAATCTCGCGCATTTTAAATCTTTTCACATAAATATAAATTCTGAATTAGCTTACAATTTCTAGTGGTAACCATTTTATATGTAATGACATGTTTAGCCATGCTGTGTAGTTCACAATCGTTTATAAAGCTAGTACCAATCATCGATACAGGGAAATACTTATCGACTATTTATTTTTATTTTAATAATTCATGTTTTCTTTTTCATCCGGTGTATGATGTTAATCGATGTTATTTTCGATTATTCGTCACAGTATCGTCGTTTTTTCGTTAAAAAGTAACATTAACGTTTAGGCTCAATTCTATTCCCCTTATAAATTGGTACTGGTTTTATGGCGTATCTATTACATTGGTTGTATACCTACTGTAAATATTAAAACGCCTGGAGTCTAGCTGCTCTGTGCTACATATCTATACGTGTAATCTGTATTGATTGAGGTTTTTCTATCATTAATAAATATTCTAGTGTTATTTCCACCGTTCGAAGTTGTTCACTTGTTTATACATTGTTAAAAATCTGTATCCATATCTTTTGTCACGACGTGTACCTAACGTGTATGGTTATTTATACGAAATAATATAAATCAAATAAATTGTATTGTATATTCATCGTACATTCAGGTGTGCGTTATTTAATATAAAACGTTGTAAATTAATAATTATTGATGAATTATGGCAAACACTATCTATAATGGACGATCTCTAACAATGTACCAATGGAATAATATGCTGAAACAAAATAAACGATACAAATGCCGCTTCTTTATTTACTCGTTATTCGTTCGTTCTATTTTTTATTCGTTCTATTATTTATTCGTTCGGCGTCGTTCGTGTACAAAAGTCAAATAAACGCTTCAACACTTATACCCCTGTCAGTACTTTGGACGGCATAAAAACTTTCCGATACTTAGATTGGCTACTAACCAGTTATTTTATTACGTTATTCTCTTCCAAATTGGTGAATACATAATCTCTCTGATGGAAGCTCAACAAGTAATTTTACAGGCACATGCTAATATGTAGTTATTTTTGATATTATTGAAAAGGATCTATACTATACTAAAACTCTTAAGTGCGTTTTTCCTGAACATAGAATATTTTTTCAAAATTTTGATGATAGGACACTCTGATACGTGCATGTGTGTACCTTGAATTTGATTTCTTTAATTTAAGCGTTTCTTTAATTTCATCCTATAAATGATAGAAACTGGGGATGAAAGTTTGTGTTAAAATACTTCTTAATATATGTAGTTTTTAATTT
>DWJZ01007434.1:0-12122 GCA_018249125.1 Asbolis capucinus
TGACAATGCATTTGACAAACATGACCTGATACTACGTTCAGGATTGGCTGCAGACAAGAGAACTCCTGGACGGTTAGCCATACAGTTATGAAATTTTATGTGTCATTTTGTACTATGGATCTAAAATTAAGGCTTGTGTTTTTAAATATTTTTAAAATATCTTGTTTCAAACTTTAAAATGCCTCATTTGTACTTTTTGCAATAAAAATTCAGTTGCTTTTCACAAGAAAACTGGATGTGAATTGTGAGTGTGAATAGAATTAATAAAACTAACAGGCGCGTGCTCCATCAAGTACTTACTTCTTCTTATGTTCCTTAAAGTTGCTGGATGCGTTGCAAGTTGGCTGGCATGTTGGACATCTCGGCTGAGTCTCAACGTACTGCCTACGCCTTAATGAAATTTCCCGGGTCTTAGGACGTCCCATTCTACTAATCAACGTCCACAAATTTCCATCCGAAAACAACCCTTTCCTTCATTTACCATGAGTGTACGTGTACCGAGGGGCGGGGGCAGGTGGTGGCGGCTGCCCCGCCCTTGGAATCCGAATATGTAACTATAGTTGTCTAAAAGTACATATTTTATTTAATATAATTTCCTAAAACCCAGAACAATATCTGACTTATCTCACTTTTACTATTAGAATCCTACATTATCCCTGATGAACATAGGTGACAGAATATTTCCAAAAAAGTTAGGAGTCCATATGAAAACTTCAATAATGAAAATATACGTGTGAAAAAGATCACAATTAAATCCAGATATTGTGTACGTTGCGGAAATGATTGACAATAGAACAAAGTGAGGTACTACAGTTTTATAGAGGATATCAATATTTACAAATAACTCAGCGATACAACAAGTTTAACTCTTACGGTTATGTTTTTTCTGGTAAATGGTTCTCCCAAATTGAGGCGGCGGCAGCTCCTTGTGATTTATAAAGAACCCCATGAAATATCCTTCTACAAAGCAGCAGCAACATTTAGTAGGAGTAAAAGCTAGTAAATACCTTCAGGCAATTCGTACAAAGCGATGAGCTGTAACAGCACAGATAGCTGTTTCCAGTGAGACAATTGCCACAATGACATACTTGATTGTAGGTTACCGAAACACAAAGGAGATTGTTTATAATGCCAGGCTTTGTTACCAATACAGGCCAATATGGGAGATACATGTCGAAGTTTCATTTTCAAATGTTCAACTTGCTGGGACTTATTCAGCTTTCAAGAACAGTGCATAAAGGTAAACACCAAAATAATATTGAATGAAATTCAAGCATTTATTTCGTTTTAGGAACTAATAGGTCACTTGACGAAAGTGAAAAGTTAACCATACAAAGTCTTGCATCAACTATAAAATTAATGACAAGAGAAATTTCAAAAAGTACCTACAATACTTTGATAATGTCTCCATGGACAATACCTATCTATCATAGGCTTTATAACCGATACAAATTTAAAACTATACGCTAGTTTTAGCCAGAAGAAAAAAGTATACGTAACATACATGACTGTGTACGCACTCTATGGCTATACTAGGGTCCGAACGCGGCTACGCCTGCGTAGAATCTTTTGGATGGATGAGAATATTTGTCTTCGAGTTCTGCACGCACCCCGTAGTTTTCAAAAAACACGCACGTATAACAAATTAATTATAGTTTTCTTTGCTGAAGGAAACCATCTGAGGAATCCTGCACTCCTCAGTGTACCCCTTCAAATCTTCAAAGGTGTCTGAAGACTACCAAATCATACTAAGTCAGCACGGCCTACTTTGGTCTATACCTTTCACAATGAGAAACGACGCCCAGCAGTGGGAAAGACATTCCCTCTTTATTTATCTTCCATAAAGCCCTTCACAAGGAACCACAGATATCGCAGTGAATCGTTATAATATTTTTTCTTTTTTTTTTCAACCATAAAACGTGCCATTATTTCTTTTGTAGCCTTCGGGGCAAGGCGAACTCACACTTGCTCGTGTTATGAAATTAAAATGAAATGAAAATCATTTATTTACTCTTAGGAACCAATAGCTCACAAAGCGAAAGTCAGAGGTAACAATTTATATTGTTAAAATGTTCCTAGATACATCAATTATGAAATAAAAATTAAAAAAAAAATGTTGATAAGATGTATTGTATTTTGTCTTAGGAACCAATAGCTCACTTAACGAAAGTCGAGCAGTGCCTGAAGTCTCGATAGACAACACCGACGACAATAACACACAAACTTAAGACTATGTACCTACGCAGTGTAGCACGGTAAGCGCAGGCTATAAAATATTTACGAAAATTCCCGTATGAAAATTACGATAATTTAACCCAAGATGCGAAAATAGACCCAAAAACAACCCTATATCGCGTACGCTGCGGACATTGTTAACAATAAAGCAAATTGATGTACTACAGTTTTATAGAGGACATCAATATCTACAAAGAAGTCCACGACACCACATATCTAACTGTTACAGTTATGTCACAGTACCTTTTTTGTGGTAATTGGTTCTTCCATAGCAAAAAGAAGGCAGTTTCTAGTTTTAAATAAAACACATCAACATGCTACCTATTCATAATAGGTAAGAATTATGTCCATACCTATAATTGGCTGTCATATAAATCGTTGTATTTTTGTTTGCTTCAGTGCAGTTTTATTTTTGCCGTTGGTATGTTTAATGATATCTATAGTACAAAATCTAAAGTCCCCAAAATGCTGGAGACCGCTACAGGTAAAGTCGCATCGCGGAAACTGCATTATCCACCGAAAAACATTGTTAAATCGTCAATCACGACATTTGTGAAGAGTGAACGAATGACAAATGTTTAATATAAAATAAATACCTTTTGATCAAGTCTGAGTAGTCTCAAACCGTGTTTCACAGCACAGAAAATTGGCAAAGTTTAAACGATCCCTCCCTACGTCGCTGTTATATGCCCTTTCTTCTTTCTTAATTTTTATGTCCCTTACATTAAACTCTCCTTTAATCATACTCGTTGCTCTGCCCTCAAGCTTTGTTACTGATAATATCTAATTCAATTCCGAAGTTTTTAGGTTTCCGCAAAAAAATCCGAAGCCTTAGAGCCATGTTTGGTTTTTTTTTAATGAAGAATAAGTTAAAGCTTATTGTCTAAGATGTTGGACGCAGTAAAGTAAATGCCTAATTACTCTTCTTAATTAATATTTTTATAATTTAATGGTCACGTTGTCCTATAAATTGCGTGGCACTTTAATGTTTCCCGATGAACCGTGGACACTGTTTTCTTACTATCCCAGTTAGTGACCAAAATCGAGAATTTTTGTAAGAGAAAATGTGAGGCGTCTCTTTTAGATGAAACTACTCACGAAAAATTAACTGGATAATAATCATGTAAAACAAAATGTGTAAAGGATCCCGGTCTGCTGTCACTTCTATCAACAAAACTGACAATAGCTACTTCAACAGTAGACTACGGAGATACGAGTATTCCCTAAAAACATAATTCAAGAGAAGAATTACATGAGTTAATTCTCCCACTCCTTTCTACCATCGTACGACACGACGCACCACGGGTATCCATCCTTACAACGTGGATATCCTCATAACTTTTTATTGGGTGTACTGGTTTTTCATGATTATTTTTTTAATCTGAATGTTCATATAATATTTAAGCGCCATCTGACGAGTGGTTTTTGAGTTATAAGCAGTTTTCTTGTTTTTCTTAATATTCGTTATTAACTTTTTATTGAGTATTCTGATTTTTATGATTCTTGTTTTGTTCAAAAGCTAGTACTTGTCGGACAATCGCATGTAATTTTGAGCGACATCTGATAGTTTTTGAGTTATCTTTAATAATGCATATTTAACTGCTTGCGACTACGTTGACAATAATCGTTTCATTGTGTTACTTGTCGGCGGCATTGGAAGCCGGTTTTCTTAAAGATAAAAATGATTATGGAGTAAAACTGTCCAAGGGTTGAAGGTAGGATTTATCACTAAAAGTGTTTCCCGTTAAATTGGGGCAAGTAAAGACAAACAGTAACTTAACGTTGTGCAGGAGCAAACAATCGTATTGAATATTTAATAGTGGTTAGTTCAACTTTCTAAGTCAACGCCTGCGGGAATTGTATGAGGCTTGATTAAGGGAACTGACTTGGAGTATGCAAATATATTAAGTCAATTATGTTGTTTCAGCGTTCCGTAACTAAAGGTGTCAATGGCATCCAATACTTCTCCGTATGTCTGCAGTCTTCCACTTGGTTGATCAGTCTATTGATCTGTGTAAGTGTCTTCAAGTTAATAGTGAATGGCTTTTGATAAATTAGTGCGACTTACCATATAAGATCACATCACTGTTTACCATCAGGCAGGATCGCGGTCAAGCACAAAATTCTAGAAGTTAAAAAAAATTATGGCCTACTGCTGAGATCTATTCAAACTGAGAAGGCCTAGAGGATATATTTCACTGATTGGCGGTGAGTTGGTGGCTAACTCAAGAGTCGGAAGTTTTTATGTCACCCGTCCGCCTCGTTAATTGAACTGAACCTGGCTGTCCTTTATTAGCAGACAGGGTTACGAAGAAAAATACTACTGTTAGATCAGAGGTAGGCATCCGTGGTCCGCGGGCCGCATTAGTCCTGTATACCATTACGGTGCGGCCCACATAGATTAAATTTACACGACGCAACGGCGTTTCTTGTGATCCTCCTTCCGGCGACACATGAAATGTGTCCCTAATATCTTTATAGTATCTGCCGTCTAATAATAAGAGGATGCCGACCCGCGGGATAGAAAGTAAAAATCCCGTACTTAAGTTTAAGGCCTTTTAAGTTCTAACCTCCGTGAGAGCCTCCGGAAGCCCATATTAATCTATAGATTACCACCCGCTGCGAACTTTACTCAGCTTCAAAGGCCTTTCAGTGGCTAAGGTTTTTTATCCGACTTTAACTAAAGTTTCAGTATGCGCATTCTCACACAATTTATATGGAAATTTTTCTCTGTACCCTCGCATGGTACAAAAAACCTCGCCTGAATACCGTCTAATGTTTTTGTTCGTTTCAAATGTCCGTACTAAATTTCTAAGTCCATTTCTACTCATTGTAATTCGAACAAATAAAGCAACAAAGGTTAAATTCGGTTAAGGTACGATTTCGGAAAAGACGGCCGACGATAATATGTCGCAAGATGACGTCACATAAACTATTACGCTTACTGTCGAGGTCTATTATTTCATTTATTCAATATTAAAGTCTCTGAACTTAATAACAAAATTGTATATGCCTGTTTTTCACTTTGTTATGTTTAATGTCACCTACCGTATTTTCGCCTTCATTCTGGGTTGGCTGGTGAAGAATACCAATAGGTATTAAGTTCACTTTTTCGAAAATCGATTTTTATAATTTCACTAAGACAAATAAGTAAATAAAAAAAATAAGCAAACAAAATTAATTTGGAATCATAACATCGATAAGCGAATGCATTCCGAAAAAGTAATTGTTGTGAAATTTGGTCTACGGCGTCATCGTCTCAGTTTTATCGTCAAATCATGTCGATGATATGTCTCTTACAGTTTGTTTTATATAAATGTATGATAGTAAGATGTGACCTCTGTGATTCAAGGAAGGGAAGAAGCGAAGTCGTGATAGATGACAGTTGAGTTTAGATAGATTCGTAACATGACAGATATGACATGTGCCACAGTAAAATGATAGAAGACGATAGCTAGAAAAGGTGTGAAAGAAAGGCGCTCAAAGACTGTTAATTAATCTGTTCTGTAGTTAGTGAGAATAATAGATAGATTAAGGGGATAACATCTTTTTTATTTAACCCCAACCCCTAGCCATCACGAACATGTTCATATAGTATATACGAAGTTCTTACATTATTTATATTGATTATTTGAAATTAGAACTGACTTCCCTCTTAATGAATGTACGTATGTCAGAATCGTTCTCATACAAATTGATATTGCAAATAGCAGCGATGAATAGACATTTGTATTTGCCGCTTGTCGGATCCACGGAAGGGTATCTTTTCCATCATCTCCAATGATCTATAGACATCCAGTAAATATATTAAATTTTTTTCGACGTCAAAATCTTTATTTAATTACCCATTCAGGATTTATATTTTCTGTACGAACCTTTGTTCAAATCCTGTGGGTTTTTTACGCAAATATATTAATCCCGGCAGGTAACGAATGAGCCGAATCGATGTATTTCCCGTGGGTGAGACAATTTTGTTTTCTGGGAGAAAAATATTGGCTTCTTTAGCGTCAGTTTGTTTTGTTAAAAGGTATCAGATAATATTAGCGAATCAACGTATATTTATGGAATCAATTTTCGAGAATTTCCCCTTTTTTATAACATAAATTTTCTCAAAAAAAGGAATAAGCAAGCTAAGCGTAGATAAAATATGTATACCTAAATGTAATAAAATTGTAGCTGATTTCTTTCTCAACATGACATTTCAAAAAACAATTTATTGTTTATAAACATTTTATATAATTCATAACAGAGTTTATTAACATTAACGTGTGTAACGCCTAAAATAATTGAATAGCAATTTTACTTTGCGTAACATTTTAATAAATAAACAAAAATTGCCGTTTTAGTTCATCGTGACATAAATTTTTTAACCCTGTTTTTTTTTAATGTTATCAGCAGGCAAAGGAGCAGATAGGTCATCTGATGGTAATTAATCAGCACCGTCCATAAAAATGAGCAAACCCCAGACGTAATATACCGGCATCTGCAGTATATCGCAGAACCCGAGCTAATACTAACCCCAGGCACACGAACACCAACGTTTCGGGACCGGTGATATAAGAAATGGGAAGATGATTAAACCTTCAGTAATAGACTAATCATTAAGAAGTTCTCTTGTCTGGTAAGCTGCGGGTCGCGGGCCGCATGCGGTCCGTATGCCTTTGCGCAACTTGGCGTTTTTTGGCGTTTTAAAAAAGTTGCCATCGTGGTCATCGTTCATAGTGCGACGGCTTGTTTTTAATGACGGCGATCGAAATCGTTAAGCAATAGTGGGCGCGGTTGGTAAGAGTGGCATAAATTTATGGCATTAGTGGCATAAATGTATGAATGCTTCCGTCATTCGGATGCACGTATAGTCTGACTTTGGCCGACATAAAAACTTCCGACACTTATTCACCTCTAATCCCTCCACCAATCCGTATTGGAGTAGCGTGATGGAGACAGCTCCAGGCTTCCTCAGTTTGAATAGAAACCCGTGCACAGTGATCCTTTAATGGATTGAAGCCAATATAACATATTCCATGCCTCAGTTGGAAGACTTCCATTCTGTATCTTCTTTTAAAAATAAAACATTCATATTATTTCGCACCATCCAAAGCTACAGTCATCATTCGATAAGGCCAGGCTGTACCGAGAGAAAACCTTTTCTACTATAATATTTTGTCTCCGCAAAAAACCTAACTTCCATTCTGTTGAAAGGAGCATTCTATTATGCATTTATATGAAAATCTCTTGATAAAATCGCAGACCGTACCCACATATCAACTCGTCAGGGCTCCGACGGAAACGGAAGTACAGGAAGTAGACTTATCTCGCTCTTGTATAAGCATAAAACATGAGTGCGAGCGGGATAGGGAATTTAATATAGATTTTTAAAGCTAGATACTATTTGTCAAATAGCTTCTGGAATCTAGAAATTTGTGAAGTTTGTAGATTGTGTGAATTTCAAATGATGAAACGGTTTGAGTAAAATTATTCTAAATTTTTTTGTCATCTAACATAGTTTCTAATAATTAAAACTGGTTAAATAAAACAAAAATTATAATTATTAACTTTCAAAAGTCAACAAAAAAGTTTTGTACTTTTAATAAAAAGAGTAACGATCTTTATTTATTAAAATTAATTAAAGAATTTTTGGGAATTGTTTCCTATTTAATATCTCTATAAGACCAACTCGAGTCGTCTCATATACCATTCTACTGCTAAGAAGTCGGTCAAAACGGGGGCAAGAGAAGCGGGGAGTATCTAAGCGGACGATGATTGGTCGATTCAAAATTGGGCCATGTTGTATTTGCGTATTGTCTTGTGCATGTTAGCGAAGGCAGTCGCGTCAGGACCGTGGGCGAGAACAGACTGTACACTCTTGCTGCTGGTGGCAAAGCAAGCCAAAGTTAAACTATAGTTCATAATGTAGGTTTTTTTTACCTTAGATAAGTTAGCGTTAGACTACGATCCCGTCTGATGGTAAGTGACGATGAAGTCTTTGATGGTAAAGCGCACTAACTTAGTAGAAGCCTATTCACTCTTGACTTGTAAAAATCACATTATAATCGAATGGGAACACCGATGCGGCAATTTATTCCAATCCTTCGCGGTACGGGTGATAGAAGACGACGCGAAGCGCATCGTTAGAACTGGCAGGATGTTTTCGACGCAGGGATGGATACTGGAGGCTGGCAACTCTACGTCTGTGTTCGAGGCGGTAGGTAACAACTTTTTTCGGTACATCGCGTGCTTTGTCTAATAAATTTTATTGGCCTTAACCCATTAATGCCCCATTACTGAGCACGGAAGTTTCTTCGTAAATGCGTCATCATCATCATCATCTCAACCCATAAAGGCCCACTATTGAGCATGGGTCTCTTCTCTGGATGAGAAGGTTAAGGCTATAGTCCACTACGCTGACCAAGTGCCAATTGGCGTACTTCACACACCTGCAAACTCCCCGGCATGCAGGTTTCCTCACGATGTTTTCCTTCACCGCTATAGTGAGTGATATTTAAATGCTTAAAACGCACATAACTCCGGAAATTAGACATGCTCGCCCTGGGAATCGAAACCGTACCCCTCTAGTAGGAGGCCGAGTTCTTAACCACTAGGCTATCATGGCTTTTTTTTCGTAAATGAGTAGGTCCAGAGCATACGCCGCCACGCTGCTCCAATGCGGGTTACTAGAGCTATAATATGGAGGAAGCCTAAAATAGGGCCAATATAGACTGACCTGTTCCTTTAGTGGTTAGTGAATCTGGCTACTAAGAGATTGTGAGCTAGATCCCTACCCAGAACAAACTTTTCTGTGAGCAGGAACGACAGCTCTATGTGTGGATGTAATGTAGATCCATATATTTATGTATTTATAAATATTTTTATGTTTATCAGTTGTCTGATCACCATAGATTTTCGTAAGACTCATTTTAGTTGGTTCCGTTTGATTACAATGTAAATGTCTTCAAGCAAGACTGAACAGGCATCTACTAAGTTAGTGCGCTTTACCATCGAATACCTCTTTGCCACTTACCATCAGGTGAGACCGTAGTCAAGCGCTAACTTATTCATGGTTTAAAAATATAGTACAGAATCTTTAGTTTGGGATCAGATGGCCGTGTATGAGTTGTCCTGAGTAATTTCAAAAAAGGTCAATCAGTCTAATGTTTTGCTAGAAATTTGCTCTAAACGCGGGATCTAGCAGGTCGATAGTTACGGCCTGAATTAAATGAAAAAAATCCAGCCAGGCATAATGTACAGGAATCGTCTGTATACTCGTAGGGCGATTAAGTAAAAAACCTGCCAATAACACGGAAAAGAGGTTTTGAGGATTCTCGTTAATTTATGTTAAACTAGGTTTTCCCGCGACCTCGTCTGTGTGGAACAGTTCCCATATAAATCTCCTCCAACTTATAATTTCAAAAACGTTACAAATTTTTTTTTGTTTTTTTATCAACTGTGTAAGTCGATACGAAGTTTTATGACGTTTTATAATCGACAATGACGTACGTACCCCCTTATTTCAACCTTTTGTAGTTTAAAGTTAAATATAAGAAACTATGTTTTATCCCAGGCCGTTTGGTCTAGTGGTTAGTGAACCTGACTACTACACCGGAGGTCGTGGGTTAGATTCCCAGTCAGGTCAATATTTTCTGTGATGAGCAGGAGTGTTTGTTCTGTGTCTGGGTGTGTAATAGAAATATCTATTTAAGTATGTATTTAAGAGTATATATATATTTATCTTTTATCTGATCACCATAGTACAAGCTGACACTTAGTTTGGGGTCAGACGGCCGTGTGTGAGTGTCCAAAGATACAAAAGATATATATACAAATTTTCATCAAAATCGGTTCAGGTTTTCAGACATGAAAGTGTAACAGACCGACAGAGTTACTTTCACATCATATATTTCGCAGGATTTTTGAGTAAAATTTTATGTTCCCATCAAGTAATTGGAAATCCGACATGGAGAAATGAATGCCCACTCCATACGTGATTAATTTAAACGAAGCTTGAAAGACGTATGTATGATTCAACTATATTAGGATGATTTTATGAGAATAACCGATAAATAAGCAGAGGAGTAACATATTATAGTATAGCAGTCGTTTAGTGGTTTGAAAGTCGGTTTCTCGAACCGGAGGTCCTGGGTTCGAATCTTGCAGAGCGCACCTCTGATTTCCAAAGTTATGTGCATATCAGAAGTTGATTATCACTTGCTATGGTGAAGGAGATCATCGTAAGCAAACCTGCATTCCTGCGAGTTCTTCATAAAGTTCTCAAAGGTGTGAATTCCACCAATCCGCACTTGGCGTGGTGGACCTTAGCCTACACCCCTCACATTGTGAGACCCGAGCCCAATAGTGGGACAAATATGGATTGCAATGAAGCAGAAGAGTATGGATATTTTCATCAGAAATACAAAAGACATCATTGAAATGTTAGCTGAGCAAACTGACCTGGCTGTCAAACCCTCAACGGAAACAGGAGTCATTTAACAGCTGAAACTCGGTGCCAATTAGACCTGGAGTTTTATAATACAAAGTTGTACAGAGAACGGTAGCTAGCCAGACGGGCGTCAGAAATACAGAGTAATACCGAAAACCAAAAGTATTAATAACCTGATAATAATCTATACTATTATTAGAGATTTTGTCTGTTTGTTTGAAAACGCTAATCATAGTAAATATGTACATACATATCCAAATTAAATAGCAAATTTTGTGTACGATAGTCATTTTATCAAGAAAGATACTTTTTATCTCGTGATATCTCGCGGGATAAAAGATAAAATTAATACGGCAAATCCGAAACCACTGGACTAATTTAGATGAAATTGGGCACAAGATTGTACAGTTCGGAATCGGATTAGACAGATCGGAAAAAGTAGCATAGGGCGCCCCAGCACCAGATGAAGTGACGACCTGAAGACTACAGAAAGGCTTAGAACCGGTCAGAGTGGCGCAAGTTATGAGAGGCCTTTGTCCAGTAGTCGACATCCAAATGCTATGGATGGATGGTAGATTATTTTTATTTTATTTATTTATTTATTCATATTTATGTCACCTCTTACGAGAAGTTACAAAGGGCAAGACTTAATGCCTAATGGCATTGTCCACCAGTCAACCCTGGATAGATATGGAGAATGCTGAGGGTAGGTGTTTTTTTAATATTAATTAATTATTTATACAAAATATATTATTTTTATGGTACTTTTTATCCCAGGACTTCCCAGGTACTTTTTATTCCCGCGATATCAGAGGTTAACGTTAATCATTATTGCCAGGACAACCTGTGAAGGGCCAGCTATACATATATTCCTTCCAAGAAGACCTACAACCAAGCAGCTGACATCTTAGTTATAAACCCTTGTCTCTCAGCATGGGCTTGGGGTTAGTATATATAGATTGATAATTTCATTCACTAATTTCCTTTTCTTAACTACAGCACATTTCTAAAACGAAAAATGCCAACATGGAAGAAAATATTTGACTTTAAGATAAAGAAAGGGTCTAACTTTGTAGGTTTATCTTTTAGGTAATCCTTACTTGCCGACTAATGAAAGTGATTAATTTGAAAACGTCATTTAAAACGCGGCTGGTATTCAGGGCATCCCAAACAAACATTGGCTCAATATACTGAGCGAATGCTGCAAAGTTTGCTTAGGTTTTGTCAAGGTAAGAACTTTATTATGTAGAACGCGTTTACTCTCCAATGTGTAATATCTTTACTTTCGTTTTCCAGCAATTTGTTGGTGGGATTTCGTGGAAATGGATATGTAAAATAATGTCCTATTGTGATGTACAACAGGGGTGAGCAAACCACGGCTCTTTGAGCATTTTTAAATTAGAATTTTTGTGTTTTGAAAGTTCAAACATTGCGTCAAAATAAAAAAATAATA
>DWJZ01007435.1:0-12121 GCA_018249125.1 Asbolis capucinus
CATCACAGAAAAGTTTGACCTGGGTGGGATTCGAACCCACGACCTCCGGTGTAGTAGTCAGGTTCACTAACCACTAGTCCAACCTGTCAATATAATCAAATACACGTCGTTAAGGAAAACTCAAAAACTTTTCACATGTCGCTAAAGTTTAAATAAGACTAGCACCAGCTTTCAAATAAAGAATCATCAAAATTAGTTCACCCAATGAAAAGTTATGAGGCATATATAAAAAATACAGTCGAATTTATAACCACCTCCTGTTTTTAAGTCGGAGATAAAGTGATTTACATTGTAACTACAAACATTGTACACTTAGCGTTCTTAATGGAATATTTACTTACTTTTAGTACTCAACTAGCTGCGGTTTCGCATATACATTAATTACTTTTCACTTATCTTCCTTACCTCACCAGTAGATTGCTATGGTAAAGTTCCTGTATTTTGCGGTAAACGTGATTAGGATTTACCCGTTTTTTTACCACAAGTTCCAATTTGTGGTAATTTTATAATCATCAGGTCGTGTCGAATTTGATGCCGCAAACAATGGCGGAATTGGGTTTTTAGATCTATGAGTTTGATTTGTTTTATTGTTCCAATGTTTTGTTTGATGACTACTATTGAGCTGGTCTCTCTGCATACTGAGGAGGCCTAGAGCATACTCCGCCATACTGCTCCATTTGTCGGAACTATTGTATTGTACTTGTCATAAATTACTAGCTGACCCGGCAAACGTTCTGCCATATCAATGATTAACTTTTACCTGTGATCTCCTGTGAAGCCGTTGAAATAAAGTGTACCTTCTTTGGTAAATGCACTATGCAACACAATTTTTTTACTAAACTAGTGCCTGAGTTTAGCGCGTTCAAACAAATAAATTCTTCAGCTTTATCTTAGCATACACATTGATCAACCTTTTGATTTAATAAGTAATTGAATTGCGGAATTTTAGGTCGATTCAGACAATTATCCGTTCTTTAGTGTTTGTTTTTTTTTGTTTTTGTACCAAAAAATTTTGTATTTTGTTAAATTTTGTACCAGAAATACTTGTAGTTCAGTTTGAATTTAGTGCCAGGAATACTTGTAGTAATAGGTTCGACTTTTATTCCGGGAATATGTACTTGTAGTATTAAGTTCGAATTTTGTGCCAGGAATACTTGTAGTATTGGGTTCGACTTTTGTTCCGGGAATACATGTAGTATTAAGTTCGAATTTTGTGCCAGGAATACTTGTAGTATTAGGTTCGACTTTTGTTCCGGGAATACTTGTAGTATTAAGTTCGATTTTTGTGCCAAGAATACTTCTAGTATGAGTTTCGACTTTTGTACCAGAAATACTTGCAGTATTAGGTTCGAAGGTACGTTTTTCTTTCTAAGGTCTTATTTATATGGACCACCCACAAAACGAACACTAGTGCGGCATACATTATTAAAACGTTTTTATGGAGAATATGACTGACATTCGGCATGTATTCAGCTTGCTGAGGGCTTCCTGAGTATCGAGGAGAAACTTGGCTCAATAGTAGAAGCCATCCTCATCGTGTACCTTAGTAATTAACCAAGCTCAACTTTCAATCTTCAGTTTTATTTAATCTAACACAATGTTTTATAGGACAGAAATAGTCCTAAATCAACCCGTTACATCATTAATATGAACAGGTTTAACATGTCAGAAAAGAATAGATCTCGGACGAATGGATTATTTCAAAAGATTTTGAAACACGCTTGAATTATTTGATTTAATACCCCATAACTATTGCCGACTTTCTCACGTTTTGGTTCGCTTTCAATCAATCAATTTGATTATTTTATTGATATGTTAGAACGGATAACCGTTCTATGGATGGATGGATAAGCATAGCTCGATATATACTATTTTAATTCTTGTTAGAATTTGTGTTGCTAAGTTTTTTGAACGTGTTCAATTGTATAATCCATTTTCAAGTCTTTTCTTTGTAGGACAATGTGAGTAGGTCTAGTATATTATAATTTAAGTCATATATAAAAGAAAATGTTATAAAGAGTGTTTAGTATCGAAGCACGAAATAGACTTTAAATCTTTCAGAATTTTATTAATAATTGTATTTAATGTTCTTTATATGAGTTCTTCGATTAGACACTCCAAATTATGGAAATGGGTCATCAAACTATGAAAAGTCACAAAGATTTTTTTTCCACGTCTTTTCTAGACATTACTTATCTGTCAACATTCACGTCAAACGCTATACCAAAGTGTATGGTAATGACATTTGGAGAGGAAAATGGCGCGAGCTTTCCCGTAGCGAATGTCCTTGCAATACCTTTTTAACTAACTTCAAAAACCTACTCGATTTTCAATTCGACTGTTTATTTACGTACCTCAAAACTTTTTACTGGGTGTACCGATTTTGATGATTCTTTATTTATTCTAAATCTCATGCTTATAATATCATACCATTCAAATTCTAAATCTGACGACCAGTTTTTTCGAATAAAGAATATGTTATTAAATTGGATTTATTAAATTTCGTCGATTTTTATTTAAATTTCTAAATAAACTTCGATAGAGTATACCCTCGTTACGCTTTGGAAGATCCAGTTACTAAAAAGAGTATTTATTGTGACACAACTGTAACGGCTAGACATAATAATATGGTGTCGCCGACTTAAATGTAGATATTGATGTCCTGTATAAAACTGTACAACATAATTTTATTGTAATTAATTTGCGCTGCGTACGCGATATAAGTTTTTTTTCGAATTTTGTCACAAGTCGATTACATTGTCAAAGTTCTTATACGGACTCCTAACATAAAAAAATATATAACATATGTTCATTAGGGATAAAGTAGGATTCTAATGATAAAAAAAAATCCGAATCGGCCCAGTAATAGCCTATTCTCGTCAAATAATCAAATCTTTCCTCTTTATAATATTAGTATAGACAAAAGTAAAGGCCGCGCCACACTACACCCATAATCCTGCCACTATAGACCGTTAAGCAAACTCATTCGTTCGTATTTGTCGAGTTTACTTTTTACTATTCTTCACCGTTAACTTGTTTGCGCTATTATTACCCTGTTAGAGATGGTTTTACGAGCTACGTGTTGTAAGGTGGAAATTCGATTTGTTTTGTGTCACACCACTATTTTTAGAAATGGAAAATAATATTCAGGAGGTTAGCCGGAATTTTCTCAGAGAATTCGTTATGCAATACGACGGGATATTGCTGCCAGCAGCACTTTATTAATGCGCCAATTAAGAGCTTTAAATGATTTCATTTAATTATAGTTTATTTTAATTTAGTCTCACTAATATTATAAATTCCAAAGTTTGTGAGTGAAATTTGGCACAGGGACAGATTATGTTCTGGTATAATACAGGAAACTTTTTATCCAAAAGTTACAGGGGTGAAGCCGCGTACGGTCACTAGTGGAGTCTTATTTTAACTACTTATTTTATTAAATACTTGCTTTTTTTACTGTAGTCAGTAACAAGGGGTGTTACTAACGTGTTACGTGCCAGGAAGGCAGTAATAGACCGCACGTATGGAGAAGAGAAAGAGACAAGGGAAGCGGTATATTGCTGAAGCAATCGGAATGGATACCGACTTTCTTCTTTTCATTAGTACTGATTTGTTTACAAATTAAAGTTATCGTTAACGACTTTGAGTGCGGCATTAAGATTTTATTCCAAACTGTCACATATTACTGCTCGCTGCTGCATAAACCGCTCAATCACTTCACTTCAACTCCACTACTGGGCTATGAGTGTTACTACACATTACTTCCCACATAACAACAGTAAAAAATCGCGTAGAATAAGGTCATTACGAGCGAAGTCATCTTAATATCTCACGTGACACTTAACTACAGTTTCGTTACTCAGACACTTATAATTACACTCAAACGACACTTAAGACACTTTCCTTGGAAGATTTATTTGAACACTTATGTCAACTTATGTCGCTATAAATTGTTTTAATGTATTAGAGTTGTAAAGTATATTTTTAAGTGTCATATTCTGATCATTTTAAAAAACTCACTGGCCCTCGTGTAAACGTTTTTTTTACTAGCGTTTTCCCGCGATTTTGTCTGCGTGGAATGTTTTTCTTCTCTAATTATATCACCACATAAGTGAAAATTTTTAAAACGCAAGATTGAAACAGGAGACTCGTAATATAATATGCCATGATAATATAGACATTTTTCAATGCTTTAAAACAGGTTTTTTTTTTTAAATATTAATTACTAGGGTGCACCCGTGACTTTGCCCGCACAGCAACAATGTTGATAAAAAGTAGCCCATGTCACTCTCCAGACCATCCACTACCTCCGCATAAAAGAACACGTCAATCCGTCGTTCCGTTTCGACGTAAAAGACGGACAAACATACAAACACACACTTTTAAATTTATAATATTACTATGGATTTACTAAGAAGGGATTTAAGTAATCATTAACGGCTCTGAGTGCGGAAATTTATATAAGTAGTATAAAGTTCATAAAAGATTGTAATAAATTGTTTCCACGACAAATATTAGACAAAACGCATATTGAAATCCGCAAGAGTATTGAATAATACAATAAATTTACTACAGCCTATTGTATTCGCAATTGAAATGTAAAGTGTGTACGTGGGAGACCCAATAGCACTATGTTTATTCATTGTCACTTAGATTTGACAAAAGGTTGAAGGGTCCTTACACATTTGCGACTGAAATGCGACAAATTGTAGCACTTTGTCGAACTTGAAAATTGTCATCGACTAAGTTAAGCACTGTAAGATGTACATATGTACACCTTCTGAACGGCTGGACCGATATAGTTGCAAATTGTATGTATATTTTTCAATTGGTTCCTAGATGCTTTGAAATGACAAATGGACCAGGTAGGTTGTACTGATGTCGGTATCATCGAATCACATGGCGGAACGACATCTGCTGGATTATTTAGTTTATTACATAATTACTGGAGATCCCATTTATAGCCCGGAGACTTGTTTCCATTGCACGTGGTCGGAAAAATTAAGCAAAGCATCGGGTGTGAAGCGTAGGACTGCTAATAAAAAAACTTCTTGATGAGCACTACCGTGCTTTGGAGAGCACGAAAACCTATCGTTCCCGGTAGTTGTAGTTAGGTAGCAACCGTTAAGCCAGGCGGTATAAAAAAATCCGACTCTTAGGTTGACCCCTAACCCCGCCACCAATCCGCATTGCAGCAACGTAGTGGAGTATGTTCTAGGCCCCTCTGTAAGGGGAAACAATTCTTAGTAATGGTCAATTAATGAGTTCTACCCAGCTATCTGTACTGGACCAGCATCCACACTTCCTTGACGATTATAGAGACCCTGGTCACATAGTAACTATTAACGGTTGAAATCAGTTCCAGTTAAAGAATCTAAGAAAATAAATCTAAGACGCCGAAGAGGCCTAATCAAAGAAAAATGAATTCAATTAAATTGAATTATAATTTATGGGATTCAATTTACATGTAGGCTGACATATTAATTAAAGATCGACTTAATTCACAATTCGATCTTCATTAGTAAGAATTTACATATGATGAAAGGAATTGCCATCTATATTTCATTTAAAAGCAATAATTCATAATATGATGCGTGGGTGTGCAATCATTTAATTCGCATTTATTTAGAAACTTGGTTGATTATGAATATAATATATTTTATTATAAAATCAAATTGCATGTCATTAAAATTTATTTACGACTTATTTTGATTACTTGATAAATTTTACTGCATAGTAATACGACATTTTAAAAATATTTTATAATTTTCAGAAGTGTTTAGGACTATTTCTCATTCGTCGTAATCTGAGAATAGCAATATTTATACAATAGTTTTTTTTATATCCTTAAGTCGTTCGTGGTAAAGTAGATATTATGTCATAAGGAGAGAATTATCCCGATTTTTTTTAGTTGGTTAAACATTTTTTTTATGAATTTGGGATGAAAAAATACGTTTAACCCTAAATTTTCACCCTTCTACCCCCATCTACCATTTTTGGTAAAACGTATGCTGCGCCAGCTAATCTTACACAATTCTACTTCAACATCTATAGTCTTACCTCTATAGTCGTTAATGGCCACGACCAGAGTCAGAGTGGAGCCGAGCGGCACGATACCAGAGACAGGTGGCGCCCAGGGTCCCTTCCCAGCCTGGATCTCCATCCAGCAATCCACGTTGTCTCCTGGAACAGAATTCACCATTACAATTAAACTCATCGAAGCCACAACTACTCCTCTCTGGTTACTTAAATAGCTCCATAATAGAAAATCGTTATACAAGTTCTGTTTCGTTAAGTTAAACTCAAGGCAAGGCAGGTTTACTGCCATCTCCACCGGCATTGGAACAGCATAGTGGAGTATGCTCTAGACCTCCTCAATGTAAGGAGAGATCCATATGCTCTGTAGTGGGTCATCAATACGTTAAAGCCAAGGCTTACTGCCGCACTTAAAGTCGTTAAGGATTACATAAATCGCTTCTCAGTACAGAGTTTGTTTACAAATTATATATGTACGAAGAACTAATTAAAGTAACCAATAATTACTTCAGAGTGGGCAGTACTTGGGAGCGGTCTAAGCCTAACTTGCCCGATCTTATAAAACTATTAAAATAGAGACGGATTAGTACAGAATTTTGATCAGTCGCCATCTCACCTTAATCTGGTGTAGGTATTAAACGATGTAATGAACGAAGTTATAACAATAATCTACCTATACACGGTGCAACGGTCTGAAATTCTTACCATAAATACTTGACAAGTTTATGTCGTAAAGATTCCAGTTTGACTGAGAATACTATCTTCTATATTCCTTATCTCCTCTTATTTAGAAATATTTTTAGGGATGTCGGAAAGAAGCTCGATCTTATTCAAGTTAAGGAACTTGCTGAATTACTGGGACTATAGATGAGACGAACATACTGAAGAATTACCTCTAAAATCAAGTTGCACGACGTCCAAATCAGCAATCACCATAGGCGGCTTGGAGGCGGTCTTCTCGTAGTCGTTGAACCATTCACATCGAAGTCTCTTTGCTTCATCCCACACCTCTAAAAGATCCTTGTCGTATTGAACGACGACCGTGTTTTCGTAGAACTGGCCGTGCAGATCTGAAAATAAATATGCTTCTTTAAGTACTGAAAATATAAGGAATGGAAAAGGTGCTATCTGTTCATATGATTTTAGGAGACCAACTTTAGGAACAACATGATTTCATACCGTAGCATTAAGTGTGAAATGTATATTTGATGTTCTTGCGATAATTTCAAGTATCAAATATAATGCCGCTGGGCTTGTAATTCTTTGATTCGATCACTTTACAATTAAATTGTATCTTCAGGCTATATTCTCTTCAATCCAATTTATCATTTTAAATCTTTCAATACATTGCAATTCTTTAGTTTACTTTTAATCTGCTAAGGTGCCGCTGGTAACGTAATGCTGCTAAGGTGGTGAAAATACGAATGCAATGCTTCCAACGTACCTACTGGTACGCATTAGGTTTCGAAATAATATCCTAAATGATAATAATGGAAATCCGAATTAATGATATCCACTGGTACTGCAGGACAGAAGTACAGAAAACATCAGAATAACATAACAACAAAAAACAAATTCAATGAACAATGCCTTTCTTGTTCAAAAGTTTTAAACACAACATGCTTCTTTTAACGACAAATCATAATTTTGATAGCTGGTCTAAATTTAACGACATTTAATTTTCCAAGCAATGGAGCAGAAGCACATTAACAGGTTAGTCCACGCATACTCTCTGTTTTATAAACAAACCAACATTATAATCATAATAGTCTGCTTTCTGGTCTTCTGTTATTCCTACCTCACTTGTGCCCTTTTTTAATCTGAGTAGTATAATAGATTTCCGATGTTTTAACGGTTGTATTTTGGTATGATGTGTTTAAAATTTTATCTATCTTCAATGTCCAATTCCTGCTTAAACAAGTTTCAATATATTTTTTCTAACGTTGCATTTGTTAATTTTTTAAAGTTACCACCATCATTTCTAGGACTACTTACTTAACAAAAACGTTTAATTTTTAAATCCTTATTATTGCTAGGGCTATACGCGGATGAACTCGCGCAAAAAGTGGAAGTCGTCCGAAGAACGCGGATCGAAGCACAAGTCGCTGGAAGGGCATTGCAAGGAAAATTGACCCTTAACGCCCTTGGCACGTTTACACAATCCATTAGGGTATTAATCTTGAGAGTCCACACGTCCTCATCATATCTAAACTCTATTTCCTACGGCGTTAAATGGATTTCACATTGTCAGGTGATGGTAATGCGACAAGTTGGCTTGGATGTAGATAAGGTCGCATATTGTGTGTTCTAGTGCAGGAAATACGCTAGCAGGACTGGATCAGAACTGGCGTCGTGTCGTCGGGTTGTTGAAGGAAAATGATCTTTGTGGACAGAGCTATGTGGTTGGGTGGGTGGCGATTCTGAGAAACAATGCGAGCGCTATGTTCGGGAAAGGAGTCGTACCGTCCGTTATACACTGCCCGTAGCAGCTAGGTGATGAAAAACTAACAACTTTGTTGCAATGAAACCGACGATTGACGATCTTTCGAAGACTTACGAATTAAGAAATTCAAGGGAATTACTAAAAAGGCAAGGTAGAAATTGCAAAAACATCAACAGTGAAAAATATCTTGATTCGAAACAGCACATTTCATTTAGGAAACTTAGTAAAATGCATTAAATAGAATATATTACTAGTTTATTGTAAAATATCGATGTATATTGTGTAAAATTCCAACTTTTAGGGTTCCAGCGGTTATGCTTTCCAGCATCGATATGTTCTCCAATGTTGAATGAATAACCAGAGATTTGATTCAATGATAATGGACAGGCAAGCATATGACAATAAAACCGATGGCATTATTAAAACCTAATAAAGAAATAAAAGAAAGCAAACCTAAAATAATTGAATGAAGATGTATACCTAAAAATCCAAAATGTCAATCAAATTTTCACTAGTCATAATTTTTCCAGATATTTCGAATAGCTGAGTAGACACAGTCATATTAAAATGCTACCTTACATTGTTTGTAGGCATGGATGTTTGTTCGGGTCAAAGCTTAATTAGAACCACTTCCTCTTACCCTACAGATCTAAAATACTGTAGTACAAACCCTAAACGATGAAAATGCTCGTTTTTGAATTATAGATATAACCCGATTCTGCATTCAAGATTATCTCCAGACAACGACTTTTCAACGGTAAATTGCACTCTATATAAAATTATACCATATGCTAAATAAATTCCAAGATCAAATTCGACTGTACTGTTCGTTCGTTAATAGTGTGGTATATTTATAAATTACAAAGAACAATATGATTGTATTTCTAGTTATCTGGATTTAGAATCAGGCTATGCTTATAATACAAAACGTACATTTTAATCGGCTGAAGTTATAGTAAATCCTGAAAACAACTTTATTTTAAGTATGTCTTCATCAAGGAAACCTCTTAATAAGAATGTATGAATATTGTGTATGTAATCTTCTGAAGTGCATTAAGTGAGCTCGGTATTCCTACGATGAAATAAAATGTTTTACAAGTAACTAAAAGACAGCTTTGACAGAAAAAACAGCTTTGACAAGTAAATAAAAGAATTTGATGTCAATCAAGAAAACCCAAAAACGTATATCGATATTACTAAAACACGTAATTTTAAAATATTTGGTTCCTTTGCAACATTACTTGGAATTCTCCGTCATAATAAAATAACTTTGTACTGTACCAAGAAGCAGAGGTAAGAAGTGTAGTTAGTCCAGACATTACAATTTGCTTAACGTTTTTATGACATGGTGAGATGTAATTTAGGGTATTTTACCATCATTTTGATGCCAGTTATAAGTGCTTATTTAACCTTTCGTGGGTGGGCAAATTATTGATTTTGATATGACATTAATGATATTAACTGCGGTACTCGGTCGTAATTGTTCCTTAATACAAAATATTCCAATATTTTCTGAAGACCGATTTAAATTTACATTTCATTTACTTATTCTGTCTAAAAATACTAAATTTTACAAAACAAGGTGATATACAACGTAATTTTATAAAACAAATTTTATAAAAGAAAAAAAAAACTCCTCAGAACATCTTTTAAATTAATATACAATTAATATACAATAAACCAAAAAATAAAGAAAAACGGAATTTCAAAAAATCTACTAAGCTCCACACCTAGTGCCAGCGTTTTCTGGTAAAACATTAGCCTAATCGACCTTATATTGGACACGGCGTGCGACCGATATCCACCGACCAATACGTGCGATTTATGATATGGCGCAATTTGAACCGACCAACCACGGTACAGGGCTCGATGTTTAGGGCTTAAACCGGAATAATGTTGTAATTACTTGGAATTTTCACAGAATTATTGTACCTTATCTTGAATCGATATTCAAATTAGAAACGAATATATTAAAATCGATATGTTTGGAATTCACGTAAAAGTTTTGAGGATAGTCGACTGGATGTTTGTTACTCCTTCACGCAAAAACTACTAAACCGATTGTAATGAAATTCAGTACAAGGATAGATTATAGTCTTATACAACACATAGACTAGTGTTTGTCTACACACGCGGACGAAACCGCGGGCGGGACACTAGTTTTAATCTTTCGAATTCGTCAATTGAAAACTTTATTGCAATATTTAAGACATATCTTTTTCAATTTTCCTTTTTTCCTCTCTTGGGATGTATGAAAAAAAACCATAATTAATATCCAATGTCTCAATTAAAAATGTTGAATGTTGGCAATTATTTTAATGTATGGAGTAACAAAAACAGCGGTTAATTATTACTACACATTTATAAACTGACAGTTAAAAATGTAACTAACTTTTTAATAGTTAGAGGTTTTACCAACAAAACGAAAAGAATGTCTTCCTTCGGATATCGTAATGTAAAGGATACTATTACATTTTTGAAGGAAAAGAGAAAAAGAGAGTATAAAATTTCTTTTACTGTAAGTACTTAAGTGAAACTTACACTTAGATCTTCATCATCTCAACAAATCACCGCCTACTCTTGAGCACGGGTCTCTTCTCTGAATGAGAAGGTTAAGGCCATAGCCCACCACGCTAGCCAAGTGTGGATTGGCAGACTTCACACAACTTTGAGTTTAGCAAACTCCCCGGCATGCAGGTTTCCGCACGATGTTTTCCTTCACCGTTATAGCTTTTTAATTTAAATGCTTAAAACGCACATAACTCCGAAAAGTCAGAAGTGCGCGCCCTGGTATTCGAAGCCAGAACCCCCGAGTAGAAGGCCGAATTCTTAACCTAGGCTATCACCGCTTTACACTTAGGTACAAATATTTTTCACATTTTTTATTATATTAGAGAGTAATTAATTCCCAAGTAACATTCATAGACCACACGGAGAATTATAACAATACGAGAATTTATAACGATAAAAAAAAGGTTGGAAAGTTATATAACAAACTAGGGCCCGCACGTGACTTCACTCTCATAGTACGTTGATAAAAAGTAGTCTAAGTGTTACTATAGACTATATTCTATCCCTGTACCAAATTTTATTCAGATCCGTTCAGTAGTTTTTGCGTGAAGGAGTAACAAAAATCCATTCATCATCTATGTAAGTTAAATTTTAATTACTTGCTATATAAATACTGAAGAGTTGAAACAAAACTGGTCGTTCTTCGTTATGTAACAATTTTATCGATAAAATTATACATATATTTGTAATTATCGTTCTCTTTCACACAAATTACATGAAACCTCTTTTTTAATGTGGATCAAAATCAACTCACATAACAATAAACTATGCCGGATCAGTTTTAACATGTGTCGTTATTGTAAAAAAACTTACGGTACTTCAAAAACCAGTCAAGTAGACTGATAAGTTTATATAAAACCAATAGTGCAAATCAAAAATAGTATTAAAATTTAATGTCTTGCTTTTATTCATTTTTAATATATTTTACAGATGATCATCAAATTAAAGTAATTGACAGGCCGGTTGGTCTACTGGTTAGAGAACCTGACAGCTGCACCGAAGGTCGTGGGTTCGATTCCCACCCAGGTCAAACTTTTCTGTGATGAGCAGAAATGTTTGTTCTGTGTGTCT
>DWJZ01007436.1:0-12121 GCA_018249125.1 Asbolis capucinus
TTACATGGGATTTATTCCTGTCATCGGTGTCAACTTATGTCAGTTAACATAATCGCAAAATTAAGTCAATAAATTGTTGAACGTGTTAACTTAATTTTAATCGATGTAGCCGGCTCGTGTAACATACTTTATGCTCCTTATGTTTTATATCAGCGCGAAAGGCGGATCGTAATTTTGTCGGGCTCGGGCTAAGATTACTCTGGGGCGTATTTATCATACACTTACGGTGATTCTGTCAAGAAACTGACAAAATTTTGTATAATACATGGTTAACTAAATGAAATATGCTATATATATATTAAAAATAAAACACACAAGCTTTAATTATATATCCATAATACACAATATTTCATAATTATATTGTTAACCGTTGAGGAGTCCCCTTGTCTGGAGCCAGTCCTGAAAGGAGTATCAGGTCATGCTTGTCATAAAAATGCATTGTCATCAGGATGAAAACTATATATAAACTTTGAGCTCCGTAGTGTAAGAGGAAGTGGGTCTAATTAAGCTTGCAAGATTTGACCCGTAACAGACAAATATACTAACATACTTATTAGTATTTTTGTATATTGTATTATTTTATATTTACAAAAATACAAGTTAAATGAAAGCTTGCAAATAGTATTTCTATTGTTTTTAACTGGGGCTGGGTGAAACCCTTTTATTGACGGGGCCCTGGGCCAAGGCCCAAAAAGCCCTTAGGTAGATCTGCCCCTGATCAGCGCCATCTAGATTTAATATACGATTTTCAACAGCTCGATGTACCATTTTTGTTTTGCTATGCTAGTCATTTATAGTCGGTGCAAATACGATTTGGAATTTTGTTCAATACGAACTTGACGATTTTGTATGGTAAAAATTCCAGATCGAAGTACACTAGAGGCAGGAGTACCTCGTCAATAAGCCTGGTATCGTCATGTGTACGTCGGCTGGGCCGCTGGGCGTGAGTTGTGCCCATTAGCTCAATCAACGCAGATAATGTTTATATTCCCGGCGCGCCCTCGATTCCTATGCCTTTGTACCGTTTGCAAATTAGTTCTATTGGATTTATCATGCATGTGTATGTGTGGGTCTTGTATAGGAATATTTTGTTAATAAAATTCCATCAAAAATAGAATGTAAAAAACCCAAGTTTCGCTATTCAGTTTTTGTCGTAAAAAGTTGTGAGATTCATTTAATAGATGGCCTGCACTGCTTCGAGAAAAGGATGGTAGGTTTTTTTGCTCGACTTGGCAGGGGCACTCCCGTGTCCTAAGAAATTTTACAATTTAGATTTTATTAAATATGACTCACTGTTAATACGAATTTCAAATCAAAATACTCTTCTAGCAAATTAGCTCTGTCGCGCACAACTTATAACCAATCAAATCGTGAAAATTTGCCGAAAATGTTATAATCGACATTGATAGTGTCGGATTACAAAGGTGCTCCGGATTAGAGAGGGTCCTGTTCTAATTTATTTACCCATAGCATGTCCGCTTACTGACCATTTGTTTAAAAAAGTCGAAATGCTTTTATACCTCTGAACGTACCGTAACCGGAATGTAACGTAATGTTAGTCCATTGGCGTACCTTCTGAATTGGGGGGAGGCAGGGGACCGAATGGGGCAACCTATTTTTTTTATTAATTTATTCGGGAAAAATGCGATTTACTAAAAATTATGTAATAAAATATTCATCACATTTTTTAGGGAAGTTCCTAGTGAAGTTGTTCTAGATTTTATATTAATGCTATGTACAATATAGACTTTTTTGAAAACTATAGGTACATTATGACAAATACATATATTTTTTTAATTTATTGTGAAGAATCGCAGAAATGAAACATAATTAATAATTATAAAAATACGCACTTTTAAACAATTTCAGTACTGTCATGTCACTAACAAATGAACCCTATGAATAATTTAATTAAGGTCGATATTTGACCGCAACTTGCGCCTTTTCTCTAGTGAACGTATATGTACTTAGGAAATATAATTTAATAATCAAAATTAACTGCCTTTTCAAATGCTTTGATGAATTCATTTACCTTACAAAGCGAGAATTCTTCGCTATTAACCTTCATTATATTTAAATAGCGTTCCGAAACCGTACCATCAGTAAAAAGCAGCCAGCCTGAACCATCACGCAGAATGAATTAGACAAAAAGTTTACTTTTCTCAGTTCTCAATATTTATTTATCTTTCTGGCCCCGTTTAATAGTCTCGTTAATCTAACTGTCCGACTGTACACTGTGTTTATAAATGACTAGAAACTGGACTCGCTTCGCTTCGAAAGCACCAGTTACTAGAAAAAAGGAGTTATTGTGACGTAACTGTAACAGTTGGAGATATGGTATCATAAACTTATTTATATGTCCTTTCTAAAGCTGTAGTACATCACTTTGCTTTATTGTCAATAATTTCTGCAGCATACGCGATAAAAGGATTTTATAGGTATTTTTTTACACGTTAAGTTACCTTAAATAAGTTTTCATACGGACCTATACGCTATTTCAAAATATTTACGGCCTATTTACATCAGAGAAAATGTAGGATTCTAATGGTAAAAAAAAATTAAAATTGGCCCAGCAGTTTCGGAGCCTATTCGCCTCACACAAAACAATCTATTCTTTCCTCTTTATAATATTAGTATAGACCAGTCTTTGCGTCGTTTAGACGCACGTGTCGACAAGTTGCAGTCAGTGTTGTAGCGTCTACCGATGGTGTACCGTTTAGTGATCAGGTGATTTGTTTCACCAATCGGTAGTAAGATCGTTCCCATTCACTTTGTTGTTGCGATTGCGAATATCGCCGGAGTATTCTGAATCGGATGCCGGTTCCGCGAGACAAGGTCAATGCACTCGTTTCCGGAGAGGTCGCCACTTTCGTATGGTCTTCATTCATCTTTCTCTGTGAAGGCTAAAATTACCTGTGTCAGTGCAGCAGTGACACGGCCTGCTGGCTCCGGTGGTGCTATCTTATCGTGGCGATAAATTGCGCTGTATTCGATTCACAATCGATATGTATGAGCGTCTTACCAACAGTTGGCCTCTCGGTCGCGCACGGAGCGCTGCGCCCGCGGTTTGCGCTACTGATTCGTATTTTTATTAACACAACTGTTTTCTTTTGACATGTATTTACGTTTTGCTTACCCACGTGCTAGTGTTCTATATGTGCCGCGGCGGTCACGACTCCGCGACGCACGGTAGTCAGATTATTCACCGGAAGGATATTTTATTGTGAATTTTTCAACGCTCGTACCTCGTTTACGTCTAGAATATGTTTCTCAGATCATTAGTTGATGTGTGGTATGTCGTCTTGTGTGTAAACATTCGCGGATTTTATCGGCAAAGAGCAAAATATGCAGTGTGATACATTGTGGTGACGGTTTATCTAATCAACAGTATGATGGAGGGTCAGGAAGGTTACTTGTGAATTGGCCATCACATTTGTCGTCAATAAACTACATAATATTTTTTGATATAGCTAATATATGAAGGCTGGGATATACTTCAATATGTGTAATTACTTTCACGCGCGAGATTGTCACAGAATTTCACTTGTGATTCAATTAGAACTTCGTGTAAGTCGGGCAAAGTTTACAAGTTATATAAAGAGATATCTTGAAGGTCATATAGATGATTAAAATGGTGGATAACGCTTCCTTCGAATATTCGGACGAGTCGAGCGGGGATGGGAGTTGCACCTACCAGGATGGGTAAGGATATATATACTTTTCTGATAAGAGTATGTTTGTTTGAACGCGCTTATCTTAGGAACTACTGGTTCGAATAGAAAAAATATTTTTAAACTAATTCGTTTTAGTTAAATATTTTAATAAGTATTTATTTCTTCCTTTTTTGAAGTTGCAATTATTTTGAGGTTAATATTTAATATTACCGAAGAAGTAGGAGTTGAGCATCAAAAAAATAACAAAAACGGGACAAAATTTTTTTTTGGGTCCTTATTATGTTTTATACTCAAATTAATGCGGGAGAAACCGCGGGGCACAACTAGTCTGTTTATTAACTGACTGTATAAAATATCTGCAATAAACGAATTGGTTGAATAGATATTACATTAGTCATTGTTATGTGGAAGATACAGCAAGTTACTGTTTGGTTTAGTCATTGCTAAAATATTTTTAAATTTCTTATCCTTATCAACTCATTAAACTTTTTCGTTAATTATTTTCATAAATTTTTTGCATTCATTCTTTTCATTCATTCATTTGTAAACGTAATTTTTGAATAAAATGATCTAAAATGAATTTCCCAACTCCCATCAACTGTTAGATAAGTGTATTTTAATCACCAGCTCGGTGATAGGGTTTAGTGGAAGGATCTTGTTGTGAGGCCAGTTTGGCTGGCTACCACCCTGTTGCTTGTATCAGCTGCCAAACGATCTGTCGTGTTCCATCTGCGAGCTTCGAGTTCTCGTCTATTTTGCCCCGTTTAGCCATCTTCCTTTCCATTTTTCTTCTATCACCCACTCTGATGCTGTATGTTTTAGGTGCATCTGGGTTTATTTGATGTCGTTATTGACTCTAGTTGCTTCAGCAATAAATCTTCCCTTGTTTCTTTCTCTTCCCCGCTTTTGTGGGTCTATTACTTCCGTCTATCGGGCAACGTGTTATTAACACTCTAGTGTGGTGTCGTTGATGTCCATGGACAGTGGTCATTTACTATCAGGTGACCCGTCTGCTGGTTTGACTGTTTATCACATAAGAAAATACACTCATATGAGGTACTGGAGTATCTTTATATTTGTTGGAAGACTGGGGTGGGTTTTAGTGGGTAGGAATCCCATGTAACCCGGAACTTGTTAAAGGTTTATTGTCAAAATGTCATAACTGTATTGTTAACCGTTGATGAGTTCCCTTGTCTGGAGCCAATCCTGAATGTAGTATCAGGTCATACTTATCAAAAAAATACAATGTCATCAGGATGAAAACTTTATGCAAAATTTCCGCTCCGTACTCTAAGAGGAAGAGTCTAATTAAGCTTGCAAGATGTGACCTATTACAAATATACAAACATATACTACAAGTTAAATAAAAGCTTGTAAAAAAGATTAATTGACCAAAATAAGTCCATGCAGTATTGACGATAATAAGTATTTTTAATTAATTTCTTTAATGACTTTATTTATTACTTCATATATTTAATTACCTATGCCGGTTAATTCCAACATGAATTGCTTGTTTTTGTATTGCCATTAGTAAAAATATTATTTTCTTCAATAAAATAGTTTCGGTCAGGTGGGATCGATGTTAAGCTTTAACTTATTCTACGTTAAAAATATAAACACCATAGAGTTGATTTGAATTGGGACTGAATTCTAAGAAATTTATCTGTAAGTAAAATAGTATCTGTAAGTAGCAATAAATTAACTATTTTACTGGGTAAAACTAAGATAGTATTTTACTGGAAAAAATCCAGGTACTATTTCACTGGATCAAATACACATACTATAAAACTGGATAAAATCTAGGTAGTATTTTACTGAATAAAACCAAGGAACTATTTTACTGGAAAAAATCCAGGTACTATTTCACTCGATCAAATACACATACTATATAACTGGACGACATCTAGGTACTATTTTATTGGATAAAACCAAAGTACTATTTTACTGGATAAAATCCAGGTGCTATTTTACTGAAAAAAATGCAGGTACTGTTACACTGGATCAAATACATATACTATATAACTGGATGAAATCTAGGTACCATTTTACTAGATAAAATCCAGCTACTATTTTACTGGAAAAAATCCTGTTAAATGTGGTATACTACATATTTTATTTATATTTTATACAGTAAAATAATACGTTAATTTATCATTAATTTTTTGCGGTCAACCTTGTTGAACCTGAAACATTTCTCCTTAAAGTACAAATTTCAAATTCAATTTGACCAAAAAGTATTGTTGTAAATTAGAATCTTAGAAACTTTTTCTAGTAATACAGTTTCTATACCGCAAAACGTAACGAAACATAATACAGAATGAACTACTAAGTAAATATTCTCTCACTTGGTGTCTCGGTCTGTACAACCTTGTATATGATATAATACAGTATATTCCAACAGGTGTTTTGGCTTTTTATGTATTTAATATTTTGTTATTATATTCCTTGTTTTATATAACGACTAGAAAGTCGCTTCGCTTCGGATGAAGATTCTCCATTCGTTTCAGAGTTGCAATACAAATTTATCCCACGGGAACAAAGCAGTTTTATGGGAAAAAAGTATCCTATAACCATTGTCCTTACATAAGCCACAAATATCCTAAATTTCACCTAAATTGGTCCATTGGTTTCAGAGTTGCTATGCTAATTTTAACCTGTTATTCTTTGAGAACTTACCCATTTCCTGGGATAAAATATATCTTATAACCATTCTCGGGTTTTAAACTACGACTATACCAAGTTTAAACTAAATCTGTCCAGTGGTTTTTGCCTAAAGCGCGAACAGTCAGACAGGTACCGAGAATAAATCCAAAAAAATTGTTTTGGTCTCTATATCGATAAGAAAGTACATCAAAATGCTCAAAAATATTTAATATACAAAATTGACTGTTATAGTTTTATTATTAGTATAGAAGTATAGATTAGTATAGCTATAGATAATTGATATTATCTATATTACAGGCAATATTAGCCTTACGATTTGAACGATGGTGTCTCGAAAGTAAGGCCCCGGATTCGAATCCTGCGCGTACTATATTGTTATTCTGAGATATTGGATTTATTTTTTCTGTTCATCATTAAGAGCAAATTTTTCTTTGCATTCTATTGAGTTACGGGTCATTCCGTGTCTTATGTCTTCTCCTCCTTATGCGCGAAATTCTGTCTTTTTAATTAAGCCTGATCTTAATTTGTCCTTTTAAAATAAGCCTTGAAATATATTTTATATTGTTCATCGATCACTGCAACCGATAACTGCCCCTCTACTGAGCTCGGGTTTCCAATCACAATGTGAGGGGTGCAGGCCATAGTCCACCACGCTGGCCAACTATATATTTATCTTGTTATTTGCCAATAGTTTTCTGCAACATGACATATAATATTACAGACAAAAATTAATTACTAACGTGTAATTTATGCCAAATATAATTCTCCACACCTCGGGTATCCATCCTTACACCGTAGATATCCCTCCGGTACGGACGGCACGCTTCCCCTCGTCCTTTGTATGGCGTACCGCTAAAGATTGGAATAAATTGCCAGCGTCTGTGTTTCCGCTCAAGTATAATGTAGGTGACTTTAGGACAAGAGTGAATAAGCTTCTTCTAAGTTAATGTGCTTTACCATCTAAGACTACATTGACGCTTAACATCAGGTGTGTAGTCAAGCATTAACTTATAGTATTTAAAAAAAAGCCATAGTTTTTTTATGTATTGCCTTACATAAAAAACGTTTTGTTAGCATGACTTCCTGTATATTTTTTGATAAAATTGACCCAAAATTTTAAGCACTATAACAGTAGATGTTATTCGCAGAATTGAATTGAATTTTCATACAAATTCAATAACTTGCGTAGGTACAAACGTCATTCAATGTTTTATGTATTTAGAACACGCGTGTCACGGATCTTATCGCGCAGAAAATAAGGCATGTTCTTGCAGTGATTTTCCAATAGTTTCCAATTCAGGATCTTGTATCTGAAAGCTTTAAGACGGGACAAACACGGGCGTCGGTCAGTTCACTGCGTTGTCTCGAAGGTGTTTCTGTTAAATAGTTCTTCGGAAAATGGGATTGTTTTTCATACAAAAGTATGTATTATTATTATTACTATTTTATCATTATGTTATATTAATTAATGAAAATAAAATATACATTTACTTGTTAATTAAACTAATTAAAATGTAAAAAGATAGCCCGATGTACCCAAGATGCGGGCAGCGTTTCCTCTCCGTACTTAGGTTGAGCTAGAAAGCTGCCAGTTCTGGGGATGTTTATAGCTTTATTTTTGATTTGTTTTAAACATTTTTTTAGACAGATAACGTGCATTAGTGACGGGCCAAGAGTCTCGAGTCCTAATGCTTTATATCTCGTTATTTTGCAGTATTCTTTTAATATAGATTTGTTACAATACTATTATCATATAATTTTATACAAGATTTAAAAAAGGTATTTTGGACATTGCGATTTCTGTTTAATTCCCGATAATGATATGAACATTTTATTTTACAAAATCTATGCATCTCAGAATACTAACCAATTGTTCTAAATATAGCAGGCTTGTTGATTCAGTGGTTAGTGAACCTGACTACTGGAGGTCGTGGGTTCGATCCCCACTCAGAACAAACTTAACTGGGATGAGCAGGAATGTCTGTTCTGTGTCTGGGTGTAAATACTCGTAAGTATCTCAAAATTATATTACAAGTTTATCAGTTGTCTGATCACCATAGTACAAGCTAACAGTTTGTGGTAGGATGGTGCTTGCCCGAGATTTTTATTAGTATTGTCTTAAACTCATCGATGGCCCACTACTGAGCACTGGTCTCTCCTCATCCTGAGGAGGCTTGAGGCTTCCTTCACCACCTGTATCTATAATTATTTATTATCTATTATTCTGTGACAGTTATATGCTCTGTACTCACAAAATGACAGCATAGACACGACTTTGAATTATTGTAAGCTATGGATTTTAGACTTTTCACACATCAAGGTACTGTCAAATTTGTGCACCTGAAATGAGTAGATTCGTCTAATTCCTAATTATACTGCGGTGAGTTTTAATTAATCACGCTAAGATGAAAAAATAAATTGAAAATGGTATTTTTTTGAAAGTGCACTGACGGTTGGAGAGGAGAGAAAATGGATTTTGTAAAAGACAGTATGAAAGTGGAGTGAGTCTCTGTGAGTGTAGAGTTGATTACTCCCTGTAATTTATTGTATAACCTCCTTTTGTTTAAAAAGAGTACCAGGAGGATTTTCCTCCGCCTTTTTTGGCCTACACTAGGTTACGTAGGCTAAGTAATATTGTTCAATTTTAGCAAAGTTGTGATAAGTAAGATAGGATTTGTCTACTGAGGCAATACAGCGGGATTGGTTATGGATTTTAAATCCGGAACAAATGTATAGTCTTTATAAGAATGTATGAATATTGTGTATGTAATCTTTTGTCTTTCATTAAATGAGCTCCATGTTCCTATGATGAAATAAACATTTTGACTTTATCTTCGATAATAAAAGGATTAACATTATATTGACTGCAAAAAGATGGGATTTGGTTAGCCTTAGCATGATGAAATATTATAAGGTTCTGCAGCATCTACAGCAGAGTTATAAACTTGTGGCCCGATATGCGGGTCGTATGCTATTGTGATTCGGCCCACGACTCATATAGTCCGCACCATTGTAATTATAACTTTTGTGGCCCTCATATAAGAAAAGGTTACCGATTCGTGTCTTAGTCCTACTAATATTATGAGTGTGAAGGTTTTAAGGATGGATGGATAAATGAATGGGATGGATGTTTGTTTCTCCTTCACGCAAAAACATACGCATGAATTGCAACAAACATCCCGCTGGTCCGAACGACGCGGTTTTCTTCATCTCTTATGCGTACCGCAAGGGAATGGAATAACCTGCCTAGGTCGGTATTCCCACCGAAGTACGATGTGGAAGTCTTCAAGAGAAAAGTGAATAGGCATTTACTTAGTTAGTGTGTAACTACCATCTTAGATATTATCAGCATTTTTCATTAGGTGGTATCGATGTCCAGCATTAACTTATTCTGTATAAAAAAAATGGCAGAGTGCTATATGCTAGTCTGGAATAACACAAAAGTTATTTTCCACTAACGTACCTTCCACGCGGACGGAGTCGCGGGCAGATCGAGACTAGTAGATCGTGTTGACATTTCCACATTTTGTCATGATTAGAAAGGAAGAAAATATATTTAATTTTATCAGCAATTGTTACAAATTAAACTAAACTAAAAAAATAAAACACTAAACAAAACTTAAATAAATAAAATAAAAAAATAAATAAAATAAAAAAATAAATAAGAAAAAAAAAACAAAACAAACCTAAAATAAACACATTTTGAAAAAAAGAAAAAAATATATGCTGATAAAATAGGGACGCACTCAGCATAATGGCCGTGGCTAGCCAACGGCCGCTGATTCTCAGGGCGACCCGTTTGTACAAGAATATAACAAGCAAAGGTACCTATTAAAATGGATTTTCCATTAATTATAATCGTCTCACAGTGTCGTTTATATTTCTAAAATGGTATTCGAAATGTTGAAATCCATATTAAATAATCTATTTAACGTTTATTTAACGATTTCAAATCCATATTAAATAATGTATGTATTACATTATTGCATAAAGGAATGGAAAATATAGGTATAATGTAACAGAGTCGAACTGGGTGTGCGACAATACAGTTGATGTAAGTGGAGATATGAGGCCGCTGTTGACGATCGATCTTCGCGTGGGACGTTGGAGACAAACATGGTTCGGAGGAAATTATGACTTGAGTGTGCTGACTTGTTTGTACACATTTATACTGTGTGTGTGTGTGTGTGTGTGTGTTGGTGTTCGTGTTACGGCAGATTCCGCGCGCACGCCACGCGATTGATAACGGACACTGATAAAATAGTAGTCTTTTTGTTTTTCCTATAATCTATCTCTGTGCTAAATTTCATTCGGATCTGTTCAGTAGTTTTTGTGCGAAGGTGTGTGTGCATCTGACATACATCCATCCATTCATCCATCCTGACAAACTTTCGTATTTATGATAATAGTACAACCAATTAGGGACACGGGATCTAATTAGGTGTGTTTCTTAAAAATTTGCTTAGTTAGAATTCAACGAAGATGCATGACTGTATGTTCATGTGGACACTATTTTGTGTTAAATTTCTATCAGATGCAACATCTAGTATATTCTTGATCGAATCTTGGAATATAATGTGTGATTTTCTGTTTCCTGTTCACGTTATCTTATCATAGCTAATGTCAATCTGAAATGTAACCTATTATTGATGGTTAATATTAATAATATTATTATATCTTGTCATATGCAAAGCGGTTATAGCTGATGGTTTGGTCTCCTGAACGAGGAGACTTGGGTAGGGTTGTCAACTTATTCTTGTCTGAATATATTATGTTTCTATAACCAAAGTTGTATAAATATGGCATACTTAAAAATATAATATTTTAAGACTAAGTATATAGAAACATTTTTTTTTTGTAAATTACGTCAGATCGTCGTCGAAAGTCTCTGTCTCTTTGTACTCCTTCAATTATCTCCATCTGCCTCATATCTCCGCGTAAAAGAACAAACAAACATACTTTCTGATTTATAATAAATTTTGTATTTTCTATTCGCACAAGCGTTGTCGTGCTTGGCGGATGTAAGCTCAGTTCAATCTAGAACGGTGGACTTATTTGGAAGTGCCTTTTACTGTTTTCTGTAATAAAAAGATACGTTCGCGTCCTTGAATTTTGATATCTGTTTAGTGTTTGAAAAGTGTCTTAGTTTTTCGGTATTGGTATGTATAATGTACCTATGTTTACCCTACCTATGTACCTTATAGGTAGGTATACAATATTTTAGTATTATAATTTTAGTATTACACCAAGAAAAAGCACAGCCTTAATTTTAGGTCGATCTTATGTGAACGGATAACTTCTAGTGATGTTTAATTTTTTTATTGCTTTTGTGTTTCGGAGGGCACGTAAAGTCTGTTTTTATCGTCAGGCAGTCGTTAGGCTATATCAGAGGCTTTTTGGTAGCTTGAAACTTCCAACGCTTGTGCCACCATCGGATCGGAGGATCGCATCGGAGTATAATCTAGGTTTCCGCAGTGCTGAGGAGGGATACCACTAGTTCATTAATCCTATGCTAATGTAATAGTTAGAAATTATAATTTTTTTACTTGAAAAGTGATTTATTACCGAGGGAGTGGAAACAAACAAGGAGGCATGTTGTGACCTTTGATGTTATTTACGGAAATACCTACTATATAAATTGCCCTCGCCTTGCTTTATTAGAAAAATAGTTAGTGACATAACTGCAATAGTTAGCTATATGGTATCGCAGGTTTATTTGTAGATGTTGATGTCCTCTATAAAACTGCAGTACATCATTTTGTTCTATTGACAATTATTTCTGC
>DWJZ01007437.1:0-12121 GCA_018249125.1 Asbolis capucinus
TTACTATACCATCTCCGAAAGCAATGGATCAATTTGGATGAAATTTAGCATATTTGTAGCTTGTGAAAGAAAAATCGTTATTGGACACTTTTTATCCCAGAAAACTGCTTTGTTCCTGTGGGATAACAGGTTGACATTTGGTATGGCAACTCTGAAACCACTGGACCACTTTAGACAAAATTGTTCATGTTTGTCGCTTATATGTATGTATGACGAGACAGGTTATTGTATAGTTTTCATCCAATCCTTTTCCTAAGTGAAGCGAGGGCAATTTCAAGTAAATATCTTAAAAGAATTCAGAGGTTTGGAAATATATGTAATATATACTTTTTTTTTTTTTTTTATTTTAATGTCATGGCCTTTAACAGATAATGAGTAAAAGTAAATTTAAGATAAATTAAAGAAAATCCTTTATTTTTTTATTGAGAGCTTGTATTTATTATACAATCTTACTAAATTTAATTGTGCTGCAATTTAAGGGCTCTGGACCTCATAGGTTTCAATCATACTTTTTACGTTTGAATTTCGAATATCTTTGATTTATTAGAAACTCGTAAATGTATCGCCAAACAACATTCGAATTTCGAATTTACTAACACACTCAAACGTCGATACACAGATTACTGTCAAATCTGTCATGTGGACGTAAGGCAGGATTTATTAAAGGCGATCAAAACATTCCAGCCAGCAATTATTCGGTTTGGTGATGATATATTGACTGTGTAACATGAACCAGCGCTCTTTTTGTCTATGCGCTTTGAGTGATGCGCCCTCTGGGTGTGTTAAGCTAATATGGAAGACGACTTATTAAAATTTTTTGTGAAACTTTGTTATTACTTTCTGTATATATATTTTAATTTTGATTATAGGACAAAACATTAATTAAATTTTATATATAACATAATTACATAAATAATCGTCACCAAGATGTATCGAATAAATTCATTTCACATAATATTCAAGTTTCTTATAACAAAATATAACTGCTACAAATTATATTGATGTATTGTTCGAAGAACAATATACATATGTATTAGATATCGCCTCCCATAGAAATTTAGCACAAAATGCAGTCCGTATGAATATGCTCTTATAGCATCATCGTCTCAACCCATCACGGCCCACTATTGAGTCTCTTCTCTGAATAGAAAGGTTAAGGCTTTAGTCCACTACACCGGCCACGTGCGGATTGGCAGACTTATATATCTTCGTTGAAATAACTATGAACTAAAATATGCTTTAAAAACATTATATAATCTTCCTTTATATATCCATTGTACCTAATTATCTGTAACAAATAATTTGAAGAAACATTGCATTGTGGAAACTGTTTTGTAGCATGTTTGAAACGCAAAAATTTTAAGTGAACTGGTACGAGTATGTGTCGAGACACATTTTTGTCGCCAATCCGACATCCAGCCGTATTATTGATCGTAAGATCAATTAAAATAAATTTACATCGACTATTTTTAATAGAGCTTTTTATCGTAGACAATATAACAAGATAATAAAGTAATAGGTTGACACTGTTAATAATAACCCTTTTACTGAACATGGATCTTTCCTCACAAGTGAGAAAAAAGCATAGTTCACTACGTTGCTCCAAGGCGGATGGCCAACGCAAGTATTAAGTTTTACGTCACTAAAACGTTTGTAGGAAGTATGTAGATGTTGGTATGAAGCGAGACTCGCTGGTAATTGGTTGATAGCTTCAATTGCATTACGATTTAAAGTATTCCAGATTACATTAAGTACGAGATATGTAAACATTTGAACACGATCCGTTTCCACGCAAGCCGGATTGCCCGCGGCCTATTGTCGTGTCGCATTAACGGGAATCGCATCATAACTCCCGATAATCTAGCTTTATTGGCTCCCTTCCCGCTTCCTGCTTTATTACTATCATGTATGTATGTGTACGGTGCTTTTTCGCAGTTTCCAATTGAGGTTTGTTTACCAGGTTCGAATTTTTGGAGGATTTTCTGGAGTACTTAGTCTTTATAGGGGGTAGTTTCATTTCTCATGTTCGAATTTGGATCGAGTATTGGATGCTTGGATTGATTGGACTGGAATAAGTTGTCCGCGTCGGTGTTCCCGTTAGATTACAATTTAAATGTCTTTAACTTAAGAGTTAATAGGGTTCTACTAAGTTAGTACGCATTACCATCGAAGACCTCATAGTAAAAAAAGACAGAAAGAAATTTTGAACAGCTATTCCTCGACCACAAATACTGTGCGGCCCCCCACTTTATGACTTAAATTTCTACCCAAAGGTTGTCTTTAAGAGATAGCTGTTTAGCGATAACACTGCCTTGTTCAGTGATAAGGTATGGTATGGTACTATAGTAGGTACTTACCACCCGGTGACCCAACTGCGCGTTTGTTTACTTATAAAATAACAAAGTTATAATTAGTAAAGTCACGGTAGTAATTATTAGTAATTAATAATCAAAAAGATTAATTTACTATTAATTTACTTTAAAATTATTATCTATGGAGTTACTTTTACTCAAATTGCATTGCATCGCCCTGCTTTATATCGATTCGATTTATAAACCCATCGAGTTTTCCAATCCAACAGATGAATCGTTTGAAATCTCTTATTAGATAACCAATTACGATAATCCGCCCATTATTTTCTAACAAAGAGCTCGTACAATCATGATCGTTATACAATTCATTATTAGAGAACAGTTTCGACGATATAACAGCCAGTTATCGCCCTTTTATTGGACATTACATCACTGAGGAACGTACGCCGCCATCTTTTGTTGCGGGTAATTACTGGGATGCGAGTTTGAAACTAAGTTTTTGGCTATTTTTATGTTAATGGTTGGATGGTATGTAGGTATGGTATATCTAATAATAAATTATGGAAAATAAAACTAAACGGTTTCTATTAAAAATATTTTTGATCAGTAAAAAGACTTTACTTCAAATAAATTCGATAAGTAAGAAAATAAGAGAATCTTTTTCAACGTAGTCGTAGTCGAGAGGGATTACTCAATAACTACTCGTCAGATGTTGCTTAAAATAAAAAATTACATCAAAATCGGTCCACTCAATATAAAGTTCTGTAACATTTATAAAAGAAAAACAAATCGTTCGCCTTTTTTTGAAGTTGGTCAAAAAGACCAATTATTAAAAAACTTTTTTTTTATTTCGTTCATAACTCGCTGGCCTGCATAAATTATAAGTTATGAACTAAGTTAAACAATAGCGGGCTCGGTAGCTGGTTTGGTGACCTATAGTGGCAAAAATTCTTGAGCGCTTCCATGCAAGGTTTTTGGGCGACGTACAACTTCCGACATCTGTTGGCCGCCAAGCCCTACACCAATCTGTTGGAGTATTTTTCTGGAGTGTTCTAGGCTTCCTCAGTTGTGAGGAGAGGCCACTGCTTAGTTGTAATTAATGGTTTAATACCTTATTTCTACTGCATCCTAAATTATACTAATTATTATTATTGTTACACCTCGTACAATAATAATAAAGCTAAAGTGAATCGTCTTGTATTTCTGCTGACTTTAATTTATTAGTTTCTAATGCAGCAATTTACAATATTTCGAATTCATTTACATATAAAATTTTTATTCATATTGTTGCTTAGTCAAAACTTTATCAAATAATATAAAATATTTTGTGAATTTATTTAACTGTTTGTAATTAAATGTTGTTATAATCCTACTAAAATTTGTGTTAGAAAAACAATCGCGAAAGTTTGTGACAATGGATATTTGTTACTTTTTCACGCAAAATCTATTGAATCGATCTAGATGAAGTTTAGCACTAAGATATAGTATAATCTGGAATAACACCTAGACTACTTTTTATCAAGATACCTTACAAAGGCGAAACCACGGGCCGAAACTTAAGTTAACAATAAATAAACAACATAACATTATCTCCAATCTGTATTCTAATAAATAAAAGTCGCCCTAAGCAAATCACGGTTTCTTATTAAACCGTAATAGTTGTTTACAGGCAACACTCGCTGTGAGTTTACAATATATTACGAGCTCGTTGGCAATAAAAAGGGGTTAGAAAAAATGAATAAAACGGGAAACGTTAAAATAAAGGCGGCCGGGAATATATACGACTTCCTGGAGGAAATAATAATACTGTTTGCAATTCATTTACCTGGTTACCCTTGCAGCAAGAAAACAACGGTTCTCGGTAATTCTTGGTATTCTTTTTTTTTTTTTTTCTGTCCCTCCTTAAAGGATTTTTCGCGAGGGCCCCCATTTTTTATTCTAAACCCTTTGCGTCCCGGTGAAATCAAAGCTTAATGACGGATGACTGGAATGAGGGGGCAAATGAGAATTTATTGTCAAATATAAAAATGGCTGTCGAGGTTACGTGCCTTTACTGATGGTAATACTTTTATACGTTAAATAAGTTAATATGAAGTAAGTAGTGTATCTAACAGGTTCTTATATGTTATATACCATTTAAACTGGTAAAACGATTCCTAAAAATACTGTAACATAATAATAATCATTTAAAAGCTATACTTGATGTAGTATAAGAATAAAGTGTATCCTGAATTAAATTACTTTAAGCATAAATGAAATTCATTTTAAATCAGTAACTGCTCTCGCTTCGCTACGGATAATATATAATATTAGTAGTTTTGGTGTTTAGTTCTAGTCTATATCATAAATACAAGTTCCATATTATTATTATTATATCAATTACAAACAAACTAAACTTTCCCCTTTATAATAATAGTGTAGATGTACATAATTAAATATGAACCATGAATATATTTTTTTAACAAATAATTGATCTTGTGAAATGATCTAAACAAAATTATTGAATAATAATTCGTTTGCAAGGAATAACAGTAGCAATAACAAGGAATTGCTATTACATTTCAACGCCACAAAACACGAAATTCTCAGTTACCCCCATTTCCTCGCAGCCCGTTAAAACCGACAAATGGCGTGTCGCGAAAGAAAAATCAAAGTGTAACGTGGATCCGGCTTGCTTACATTTAAACACGTAATTGTAACTAACCGGGGCCCTTTATTAATTCAACTCCTTTATTTCTGTCACTCCCCGAATCACGGTCGTGCAGAACCACTGGATGTAAAAATGCCACGGGCTTCTTATAAAATATTCATGGTTGTGCTTTGTTGTGGCGGTTTTAGCGGGATTTAAGAGTGTTTTTTACTATCGTCAAATTTGTGTTTTATATTAGTTGGGAGGATTGTTGACTTAAAAATTAAAATATGGTTAAAAGTCTCTGCCTTACTATATGGAGTCGATTTTTCTTTCTGATTACGTTTTTTATTCATTTATATAATTTATTAATATTTTGGAAATTCTAAGATCAAGTTTCTAATGTTACACTAAATATACAAAGCTGTGTTTATTTATAATAAAAAGTGTTACTATTATATTTTTACAAATAACCGATATATTATACACATACATATTATCTCTTGTATTCCAGTGCCCGCTCCCTCGCCGTACACATACATTACTAGTATCCGTCCGCGATTTCTTCTGCGTGGTAGGTATATATGTATACAAAAAGTAGCCGATGTCTTGTTCCAGAATATATTCTATCTCTGTGTCAAATTTTATTCAGATCAGTTCAGTGGTTTTTGCGTGAAAGAGTTACAAAAATCCATCCATCTATCCTTAGAAATATTCGTATTTATAATATTAGAAGGATGATTTTCCAAGATAACGTAACTTCCTAATAATAAAACAATTTCAGAAATTTATTCAGTAGTATTTAAGTTTATTTGTAACAAACTTACAATAACACAAATCTTCTCTTTTTACAACAATAACGCAGATACAGTTAAAATACTCTTTTCATTTGTAAAAACAAATCAGAATAATACTACAATTACAATCAATGTAATAACAAGATTTGTTTGTGTTGAAAACAATTCAACGATATTGAAACAAAGTAATAATATTTGAATCAATAAGTTTACCAAGTTTGAACTGAAAGACGCATTCGAGTGTTACGCTCCGTGAATATTTAAGAAGTCTCAAGAATCTGTGAGAGTCACTTAAAATCCCTGATGAGCAATCTTGTTAGGGAAGCATACTCTCAATTTAAATCAAGGGAAATATCGTTTCTTGCACATTTACTCGACACATATACACATTAATGAAACCATACAACGAAAATTTTATAAGGACAGTTTAAATATCAATATTTTTGAATAAAATATTTTACACTTAAATTATTGGTGCTTGATATCGACATATATTATGGCAGAATAGGGTAGAATAAAACACTACTCTGACATAGAAACTTGAACTTTAATTCTTCGCACAAGTGCAAAAGTAATCTCAGTCTCCATACAATAATACATGTAAAAATAATAAATTCGAACATCACCAACGTAATCGAAGTCAGTTAAATAAAAGACAACCGAATTTAGTACAATTTCAGAGATTACTTTGAAAGTACTCGTCAGACGTCAATCAAATTTAAATGAGCCTAAACTACACGTACGTATTGTTTGGCACAGCACTTGTTTATAAGATAATTTGATATAAAAAAAAATTACCGTAGGTAGCAAAATATAAATGCGAACAGTACCCAAGGGAAAAAAATTGTCAGAAAAGCAAATGAAATATTTCAAACGATTCTCTACTCAATTCAAATTCAAAATCAGAACGACTACAAAAATGAACATTACCGTTTGGCCTTTTCGACAGCATCAAACGCACCGGGACCGGGCGGCATACCGGCGTGCCGTCTACATTCCTTTTTTAAATCCCGCTAACAAGCCAATAAATCCCCGCCATTTTTTTTTCTCAGCCCTGCCGCAGACGCCCCGGAAAGGGCTTAGCGCGATTACACCCAAATTTACTTAACACCTACATTAAAACGCCCTAATGACGATCGAATTATTTTCTTATCTTGGACACCAATGTGTATGGTTTTAATTTAATAACTGCTTGTAATTGGGTCTGTTTAAATTGTGTTATGTAAATTGAAACCCGAATATGATTAATTTTACGTTAGGACAAAGGATGTTGGAATTGAGGAACGGGACCTACTAGGTTGGGCTTGCTAAATTAAATATTACAAAGTGATTATGTACGTATCTATTAGCTGAAGTAATTCTATCAATCATCACCACTTTGGATTTCATTTTATTTCTGTGATGAGTTATTCACTACAATATTCTATCCACGTCTATTGTACTCGAAAATATAGAACTTTATATAAAGAAATATAGCTAATAAAATATATCAAATAAATCAGCATAAAATTACAATATTTTAATTATTAAATAAAAGGTTATACACTCGATTGCATTAGGATTTCTAGTACAACGCCCTTGACCCAGGAACAAACGTTCATCTGTAGCTTAAACGCCTGTCTTGGTATTGACTCCTCACTTATCGCTTATGCTACAAAGTAGTTCAAATAGAGAAAGGCAATACAAAATACCTAACAAGTCGCCTTAAAGAAATGTGATTAAAAAAAATTGATTCTAAATTTTTAATTACAGTAACACCACTTCAATAATTGTAATTAATTCGTTCGTTAGCTACACAAATACAGCAGAACAGGTAAACGAATGAAGCTGGATTTGAGTTGGCTTCGAGACTCAAGTACTCTTTTAATTAATTAAGTACCCATGCGAAGTGAGTTGAGCAATCACACACACACACACACACACGTTGATTAGTGATGTACAATGTTTGTGGATATACAGGTAGATTCATCTATCTTTGACGTCATGTTGTCGTTTAAAAAAAAACCTGAAATCTGAGTACCATTGCTTCTATGTTAATTTTGAATTAATGAATTAATGAATCTACTTAAATATGCAAACTAGAGTAATACACGATTAAACAACATAGAGATTCGTAAACACAATAGGAAATAACCTTAGGAAGAAGGACTTTGACGCAGAAAGAATGTAGGTAGGTAGATGTTGTAGTTTTTGGGGAGGTGAAGACTATAGGCGTTTGCTTGGTGAGCACTTCTTTATTTCTTCGTATTCCTATATTCTCTGAATTGTGAATTTGTTAGTGACGAAGGGGGTTCAAATTATATGTTTAAATCCTTAATAATTATATTTTATTTTATATAAGTTAATTCCTTTTTGAATATTGAATATTTTTGATACGCAGTAGCAGAGTTAAGACCTTCTTACCTGCCATATTAAACGATTATATTTTAAATAAAAAAAATATTAACATTTACTTAAACCAATAATAATTGCTGCACACAAAGTAATAATAGTAAATTAAATAAATAAAACTAAGCGTCAGCTTGTAGTATGGTGATCAGATAACTGATAAACATACATATATACTTTTAAATACATACTAAAATGGATATTTCTATTACACGCCCAGACACACAGAACAAATATTCCTGCTCATGACAGATAAGTTTGACCTGAGTGGGAATCGAATCCACGACCTCCGGTCTAGTAATCAGGTTCACTAACCATTTGACCAAGCGGTCTGTCGTACACTCCTTAGTACAAAACATATATAGAGATTCTGTGCTAAGATCTATTTAAGTAACCATTAACAATAGTACAACAATAGCCAAGTAGATTGAACCTTGGTCACTCGAACGAGAGGTCCTGAATTCAAATCCTGCGGCGCGAAGTGCGTTTCAGTAGTTATTATACCTTCCAACGGTGAAGGAAACCTGCGCTCAAGAGAGTCTTAGTTGAGTTTCTTAGTTGGCCAGCGTGGTGGACTTATAGCCTGTACTCTTTATATTGTGAGTGAAGATGCGAGCCCAATACTAGGAGAATTATAGTTACAATGATTATGAAATATTTACGACTGGATGTGGCATTAAAATAACTTTGAAACATCACTAAATTAATTATAACACCCTTTACCTATCTTAAAACCAATTACCAATTGGGTATCTGTTTCTGAAACCCGTCCATTAGTAAAATCTGCAGTCCGGCATCTAATTACATTCGGCAGTAAACACCTGTCAGTGGAATTCGGTCAGAGCGCCTCGTTCGGAGTTACCGTTTACACAGTTCGTTTGACCGACATCGGTCGATTGAGCAGACCGATCGTGAAAAGCCTCGTGTCGGGTTGGTTGGTAAGTTTAATTAGCGTAGCAAAGTATGATAAATTGATGTTTTAAACGTCCTTTACGCTGCTTAGTGACCGCGAAATGTGGGGTCCCTAGTTCGATTTTCACTTATGTGACGATTATTTGTTCTGAGGTCATTACAGTTGTAATCGATTGTAAGTGATTGGCTGAGTTAAGGAACAGCGGTCGGTAAACGAGTGATCGGCCGTGGCAAAAATTTATAGAGCGCTTGAAAGAGCGCGGATTAAAATACATAAGGTTAAATGCATATATAACAAAAGTATTTGTCTAATCATTGTTTTATTAGCAAATATGGCTACAACCACTTATTAGCCGATGGGCTGAGCACAGATTTATCCTCGTTACAGAGCCTAATTCAGAAGTTCATTAGTGCGGCTATTGGTGATGTAATATGTTGGTACATGTCTCTACTTACAGCTGGTGAAAATGCGATCTGGAAATGTTACCATACAAATTTGTCAAATGTTCTCCATTAGAAAATATTTTTTATATTTCTTAAGCGTGCCTGCCTAGTTACTTGTCATTCAACTCAAGTTGACATATATGTTCCTCACTGAACCTCCACCTCACCGCAATAAATTTAGAGTATAAATTACTCAGACTCGTCAGTAGATTCTCGGATTAATAATTACTATTCACGAGTCACAACTGGCGAGCGCAGACGGTACCCGCGATTAGCAATACGTCACCGGTAAATATAGCAACACTTATTTCACGATTTATATGGGGGGAGAGTGGGGTAACGGGGACACTTGGTAATAAATCTACGAAGTGATTTGGTACAAAGCACTCGGGCCGCAGTGTAAGCTCGCCCGGCCAAGAACATCCATTGTGGAAGACCCATGGAATCCGATAATACCGGAGATTGTCCCGTCTTTCCTTTAACACCTCTCAATACTGTGCAGTCCTGTGCTTAGGTGTTTGAATTGATAATGCATTGTAAATTATACTAGGAGTTACAAATTGTTCGGAGTTAGTAAGCTGTAGGCTTAAGGTTGGCAAATGATCAATTTTAATTAATTTATCAGTAAGAAAGACATCAATATATTTAATTTGCCAAATACAATGCATAAGTATGTAGACACGTATTCATTTTAATAATTTAACGTCAAGTCAAGATATACTAATATACATATATTATAAGTTTAGTCATGTCCAGCAAAATAAATAAAGAGAATATACCGATCTGGCTAACGCGATACATATGTACTTATTTGTTCAAAATATTTCATCCTGTATGTATAAATGCGTATAATACTATGTATTTATGTTAAGAAAATGTCTTTTGTTTACTGTTAATGCAATATACTTCTTAAAAAATAATTGTCGAAAATAACAAATAATGAATATTTTTTTTATACAATTTATATGTTTATTTATGTTCAATGTTTAAAGATACAAGGATTTTAATAAGTCAATGGCACACCGCACAGCCATGCCGCGTGTGCGACCCGCTCCCTGAACTTAATCTATAAATCAAGAAGTGAAACTATTTCGTAATTAGATCGCATTTAGGGGTACAACACCTTACAGCTCCTTGAAAGCCTCCCCAAGGGTCCGAAGGTAGGCTCGATGCCTTTCAAGCACCTCTTTAACGGCTAATATCCTTCGTAAATGGATCTCAAATATTTTGCACCATAATCGTTATATCGAAACGATTTTGTCATGTTTATTGCTTCGGTACACTATTAGAGGGCTCTTGAATACGTTGTACTAAATTGGATAGAAATTGGATAATGGGATACGTTATGCCAAAACTGTTAATATACATAGACAGAACGTAAGAAATACGTAAACTAGGGGGGAGAATGTTCAATAGAGTGTAATTTGTTTGTTTTGATATACATTTACCAATCAATATTAATCAATATTACCTTAAGCTAAGTGTTATTTAAAGGGCGGAAGTGAAGCATAGTCTTCACAATCAAATTTTGGATTCATAAAAGGTATGATTACTGACAAATCAAAACTTTAAAAGTTCTAGCTTTTAATCAAGAGCGGTGGCTTATCACGTTCTCCAAAACCAAAAAGTGTGCAAAATTTTGCCACTAAATCATACCCGAACGTGGCCATCACGGTCGATGGCGTACGATTTAAAAAATATGAACTTGATGCGACAGAGCTTAAAAACATTACAATACCTCTATTATCATGAAGCATATTTCACATCGCATTCATTAATAAGTTGAGAAAAAAATAAAAACGTAAATCGTAAACGAGTGAAACACAAAAGCCTCTTAACATAAGCGCTATTCTTTCATTACGCACAATGCTTTTGATGTTTCGGTACTTAATGTTTAATAAGTTGATCCTATTACAATGTCCAGGTAAGTAACGTCATAATGGAAGCGGGACGCTAACAAGATTATAACTTTATTTGGTAAATTAATAAAAAGTAGCCGTGTGTTCGTACGCTCCCCTCGTTCCCCTATCTACATGGTGATAATATATTAACTGTACATGAAACCATCCTATTTCCCTCTTATTGGCGTTGAAGTTTATTTTATGAGTTTTTTTTTCTTCTGTTTCTTTTAATAGGCTGTCTTTATAATAGTAATTGTTATAGAAATTCAGTATTACAAAATAAAATATTAAAAATACATATAAATACGTATAGAAATATTTTTACCAGGAAATAGCCGATAAATTAGATCTAGGCTTGCAACATACATAGATATATCATGTTTTAGCTATGAATCAATATTAAAATTTGAAATATGATTATTGCAGTTCCTTTTCTTCGCTATCTGGTTAGTTAGGTGAAATTCGGGAAATAATTTCTTGGAAAAAAAATAGAAAAATTTTAAAGTCTGTAAGAATACTTATTAGCCACAATTTGGCGTAGTTATCTAAGCTAAAAGGATCTAATTATGGTAAAAAAAGATGACATTGCACCAAAATGTAAAAAATGCACCACTTAATAGAATTGTTAGAGTACATAATTATATTTCCAAAACTTATAGTAGTATTGATCTCTTCGAAAACATTCACCGGTTCAAAAAGGACATTACGGATTATCTTTTGTCTTGAGCTTCTTCTATT